>JAXIVJ010013474.1:17500-37108 GCA_036785665.1 Chirona hameri | reverse complement strand
GCCCCTTGCACGAGGCCAGTGTTGGACGCCGTGGTGTCGAATCCCATGCCGATGATGCGGGGTTCCAGGCCATTCTCCCGGACAAGCTTCATGACTGTCCTCGGCCATGGCTCTTCCTGTTCCGTCAGCGGAGACGGGGACGCCCAGGCGTTCCTCTGTGTCCTCCCCAGTGACCAAGACTGCGATCCTTTCCTCCAGGGATTTGCCGTCCGTGATGTTCGGGAGGAGCTTCCCGTCCCAGTGGAGGACCAAGGGTACTTCCGTGCCACGGGTCAGCGAAGCCGCGATCTCCTCTCTGTTTTTCGCTCGAGCGCGGTGAACAGAGGAGCGGGACAGGGTCAGCTCGTCGATGTTGTGGCCAAGAGCGATGGCAGCCGCTGCGAATGACGAGGTGGCAGCCCGAACCAACAGGTTGTCCCGATCTCAGGACAGAGTCATCTCCTTGTTTAACTTGTTTGCTGGACGGCGACGACAAGGAGATTTTGCAGGCGTTGGACCCAGGAACGTAGCATCATCATCATATTCGGGTCGACGATGACGACGTCCAAGATGTCTCGAGAGCGACATCCTTCGCCAGCATTGAAGATACAGCTTACGGCCTCCCTCTCTCGTCGTTCGTCCTGTCGCTTCCTCTTCAGCCAAGCCCGTTCCTGCTTCTTCACTGAAGTTTGATCGACCACAGCCATTGAAGAGCTCGTCCTGTCTTCACATTGGGACTTCAGGAACTATTTGTCCTCCTTTGGTATTCCTGAGGTCAGGGCATCCGCGTGAGCCACGTCGAATACATCTTCCAAGGAGTCCTTGAAAATCCTCGCTTTGCCACTTCCGTCTCTGTCGTGCGATTCTTCAGCTTCTTCAGTATTTTGAAGTCGCTGAAAAACTTCATGACTTTCTTCTTGACCTAAGAAGGGTCAGAGGTTGGGATGTTTGGCCTTCTTCCAGACGTCCAGGATCTTGGTGGTGGTGGTGGAGCCGGCGGCTGCCGAGACGAACGCCTTCTTATCGACATGGTGGAACAAGAACACGGCCAACACCTCCTTCCTAGACTGTAGCCTGTTCCCGGAAAGGTTTCAGAACAGTCCGGATCAAAAAGCTGATCTTTTGACCGTCGCGCACGTGACATTGCACTTCTGATATCTGAGGAAGAGAAGACGCAACGTCATTACTTGAAGTTGACGATTTCACTCCTTCTGTAAGACGTGTAAGACGAAGTTAAGTTAAGTTAGACTAAAAGTTGGTGGGCCAAAGGACTGCAAGTTGTTCGTATCTTGTCAAAAAAAGTCAAAAAAGTTATTTTTTAAAATGACGTCATCAGTTTCTTACACTTAGGGAGCCATCACTCGGTCAGAAATGAAGATATTGCTTTGAATTTGGTGTGAGTATTGTCCATACTCAGTTCTCTCACATATATTCCGGTTTTTCTCAAATCTTGAAACATTTTGATTTTGTGGGGATTTTCCTATTGTTTTTTTAAAAAAATAGGGGTCAAAAAGGCAAAATTTTGAAAATCTGAGATTGCCATTTTAAAGAGAATTACATTTCGTATCTTCGTGAATTGTGTTTGCAATTTGTTAAAACTCTATTTTCTACGATTTTTCAAATATTTCTATTTTTCCAACATGACGTCATCAAAATGTCATTATTTCCCAAATTTCTCAACCAATTCAAATAAATTTTTACAGCCTACGTATAATTGCTGTAAACTCAGCTACCGAAAATGTCAGCAAGATGCACCGCATGTGTAAAAACTTATTCAAGAAAAACCTCAGGGGGGGGCCTGTCAAGCCCCCCCCCCCCCCCGTAGGCGAGGGTTAAAAGGATATTGCCACCTCCGGAGGATTCTAAAAGTAACTTAAATGAATGATAGGGATCAACAATCGTATATGATCAAGCTTAAACTTACTCCTGCAGCACCTAAAGTAGGGTATCGGCATTTTCCCTGACTCCAAAACGTTGGTCCCAGCTATGCTCGGTACTAGATTCATGATGTTTGGCTCATCCAGTTTGGCTGTGAAATTGGCGCCCGCCCAAAGCCGAAGCGTCCGAATTCGCCGAGACTTGACACTTGAAAAGTATATCTGTGTTACAAGGTATTGGTCACAAATCTCCTACGGCCCTAAAGTCGAGCCATAGCCATTCTTGCTGTTTTATTCATGTTGGTATTAATGAAAGAGGTCGTTGAAAATATGATTAACTGTATACGCATTTTAATTTTAAAGTGCATTGACGGAATGGTGATGTTGAGTTTGCCATATTCAAAAGAACATAACAGTCCGCAAAGAAGTGATTCTAAATAGTGATGAGGCGACTCCAATTTTACGAATGTGTGCCAAGCATGAGTGGTCCAAATGTATTGTTTGATCAAATGGGGGGAGTTTTGGAAAACAAATTCGCTGGTGAAATCGGACACGCTTAATCTACCAAATATTTTTTTCATCTAATGGGGGGGGGGGGAGTTTTGGAGAGAGAAAAAATTGCTGGTGAAATCGGACACGCTTAATCTACCGATACACACCAAAAACTCCATATTGGCCTGCGAGGTGGCAATATCCCTTTAACATTAGTTTTGAGTTCAGATAGCCAAGGTAGTGGCTATGAAGTGAAATTTAGGAAGGTAGCATTTCAAACAAACACAGTTATCTGGTCTTAGAGAAATTCAAGTTTGATTTGTACATTGGGCCTTGGTAAGGTCCACCCTTATTTGGTAGTTTTGTTCCGATGACGTCATCTCTCGTCACCGCCGTGTGTACCTGTTTAGAGGTAAACCTTGAGGGTCTAGTTTATTTGGATTTTCTATGATCATGCTATTGCATTTACCAACAGGTCCCTATTTTCCTATCAATCTATTTAATAATTATGTTGTGATTTTCGTTTCAATTCTTCTTTTTTCGAAAGCGCTTATTTTCGAAACCTGTGATAAGAAAATACTTGTTTGTAAGAAAATATTTATTGTATTCAAGTGTCTGAAAACATTATGCCAGATCATTTGGCAGCTTGAAGTTTCGGCGCCACCTTCGCCGTGCCGGGGGGGGGGGCGTCTCGACGCCCCCTCTAACTCGGCTCCTATTTTCCTCCTATTTTCTGGTAGACAAAACCAGAAAATACCGTTCGAAAGCTCGTCAAAAATCATTTTGAAACTATTTTCCATTTTTTTCGCTCAGGTCAATTTTGAGGTCACTAGAGGTCATCAAAGGTAAGATTTGCCAGTTTCAGGACTTCGCTCCAGAAACCCCCAAATATCTTGGGAACTATGATAGCTAGGAACAAACGGAAAAACACATTCGAAAGCTTTTGGAAAATGCAATGGGTGTAATGTCCTTAGATTTTAGCTCAGGTCAATAGGGCTCCAGAGGTCATCAAACGCAACAAAACAAAAAACTATTTTTGGCAAAACTGTTTTTCCCAAATAACTTTTTACCTAATACCTAATAAAGATAAAACAATAATTTTGCCGCCATCGTGTTTATCTCGTCAAGATGCTTCGAATCATATTCATGGTGGCCAGGTTAGGTCAACTTATAAATTTGACCTCAGGTCAAGGTCAAGTGGTGACCCAAGTAGTTATTGTTGCATATTGGGAGACGTGTCTCGACGAGACAAACACATTGGTGACGGTTTCACTTCTCCATCTTCTTTCTGTCGAGAGTTATTGACAAACAAGTGTTGGGGTGACCTCGGATGACCTCGGCTGACCCTGTGGGATCACTGAACAAAAATTGCACCTGTATCATCAATAATGGCCTATGATAATATGGGACAGAAGGAATTGGACTGATATCATGCATATCCTCGGAATAGGAAGCATTTGAATATTTCCCCATTGACTTATAATGGGGAGGTCACGAAATTGACCGGACCTTAGGTCACCGATATACAAACAAAAAAATCCGAGAAAAACGAATTTTAGGTACTTATGACCTTATGCAATCCTGTAAGTTTGATACCGATCGGTCAACAACTATGGCTGTGGTACCACCACAAACTTTTTTGGAGGTGGGGTCACGTGACCTGGCCTGGTGACCTGACCTGGGATGAATCGAGTTAAAAAATACACATTGTGAGTAATTGATGCTCGAACACTTGTCCGCCGCCGCCTGACCTGATATGACATAGCCTGACCTAGCCTGACCTGATCTGTTTTCACCTGACATGACCTAGCCTGACCTGATCTGATCTGACCTGATCTGACCTGATCTGACCTGATCTGACCTGATCTGACCTGATCTGACCTGATCTGACCTGATCTGACCTGATCTGACCTGATCTGACCTGATCTGACCCGGCTTGACCTGACCTGTTATGACCTGACGACTGCCGTTGTCGGCAGGTCGGCCCGGATGGAGTACGCCGTGTGTGTGGACGGAGGTCCCGTCTGGGACCTGGCGTGGTGCCCGTCCGGCGGCCACACCGCCGACCGGCCACCCGCCGACCGGCTCGGCTCCCTGGCGCTAGCCTGCGGCGATGGCCGAGTGCGCGTCTTCACCATCCCAGCGCCCAGCACACTGTGCCCCAGCGACGACACCGGGTTAGTGGTACACTGTGCCCCAGCGACGACACCGGGTTAGTGGTACACCCAGCCCCAGCGACGACACCGGGTTAGTGGTACACTGTGCCCCAGCGACGACACCGGGTTAGTGGTACACTGTGCCCCAGCGACGACACCGGGTTAGTGGTACACTGTGCCCCAGCGACGACACCGGGTTAGTGGTACACCCAGCCCCAGCGACGACACCGGGTTAGTGGTACACCCAGCCGGGTTAGTGGTACATACACACCGGGTTAGTGGTACACCTCGTATTTATCTTTAGAAGGAGTATATTTCGGAAATGTTTCGACTTATTTTTACATGTGGGGCGTTCCAGGACAGATCGACAGGGCGCTAACACTAAATTTACACCTTACCTCTCCGGATTTCGACGACAAATCTGTATATGGTAATGGCATATACAGATTTGTCACCAAAGGTCACGTGAGGTCACCTTTGGTGACCTCACGTGACCTTGACCCGGGCCTAGTGAAAATATTACAATTTGATGACTTCAAACCATACTTTAAGATATCTTTGAATGAAAAAAGTTTTGGAGGTCGGATATTTTCACAAATGCCTTAATTTTTGTTGAGTTTTATTTTTTTATAATTAAAAAAAAACTGCGTGTTTTGCCCTTGTTCGTCTTTGTTGGTGATATGTTGGTAATGTTGGTAACGCGTGAAAATAGTGTTTGGAAACTTTGGGCTACCTTTAAATAATGAGCTAGGCTACAATATGTGCCAAATTTGTTGTAAATTTTGTGTCAGTCTCAGGTCACAGTGACGTCACAAAACTTAGTATAGGGTCACTATTTTACATCCAAGAGCGATGGATTGTGAACATGTTTTTGCGTTACTTTTGCCGCAGAGAAGATACTCATATGTTCAAAGGTTATCTGCTAGGTTCATTTTGTGCGAGAAAAGCTATGGAGATGGGTTATTTCTTCAAACCAGTGCTCAACGACCCCTACAGGGTCAGAAGAGGTCATCTGAGGTCATCAACATTTTGTCTGCAATAACTTTTGATAGAATAAAGGTAGAGACGTGCAACTGACATCATTGCGTTTGTCTGATCGAGACAGGTCTCCTAATATGCAACATGACCTACTTGGGTCACCAAGTGACTTTGACCTGAGGTCAAATTTTAAAGTTGACCTAACTTGGTCATCATGAATCCGGTCGAAGCGCTTTGGCGAGACAAACACGACGTTACAATTATTGTCCTATCTTCTTAAAGAGAATGTTTCACCCTTTGTATTGGTTTTGAACTGAGATAGCCATTATCTTTGGCCTTTATTGAAATGTTTAATTATTAAGGTCATTTTCCCAAAAAACAATCCGTTCTTAAGCAATTGAATTTATAATTTGCAAAATGGGGTCTAGGCTAGTCCCGCCGCTGATTGGCTGACAGCGACTTCAAGATTGTTGGTCCTGGAAGTCAGACGACCTGTATTTCTCGAACATTGGCGAGTACGATGTAAACAACGGCCAACGCGATAGGTTGCGGTCCAAGTTGAAGTTTTTCACGTTGTTTGAAGTCTCAGTTATGGATTGATTGTTTTTAAATAAGTATTGAGCTATTGCAATGCCTCGCACTCGTCATTGTGTTCTGTGCGGAGAAGACACAGTTCCACAATGTTTGTATTTAAGTCGACAGAATTGTCTGGAAACGATTGTGCCATATGTTGGGAGCTAAAGGTTTTCTCTATAGCTAAATAATGACGTCATCATCCCAAATAAAATACAAATGTTGAAAGTTAAGTGACTTTTCGAGAGAAAAATATCACCATCGTTTTCAGCAGCACTTACTTCATATTTTCGACTACAACCAGCGTATATTCGACAGCTTTCAGAAAGGTGAAACATTCCCTTTAAGGTGAACAGTTATTGGCGAGAGAAAAAAAAAACAGTCTTCTTGGCATTTGATGACCTCTGGTGTCTAAACTATTGTCTGAGCTAAAATTTGATAACATCATTGGATTTGATTTTTCAAGAACTTTAATTTGCTTTTCTCCGTTTGTTCCTAGCTTTCTTAGTTCCCGAAATATTTGGTGTTTTTTTTAGCGGGACCCTAAAATGGGAAAATTTGAACTTTGATGATCTCTGGTGACCTTCATATTGACCTGAGCCAAAAAGAAAATGACTGCAGTAGTTTCAAAATGATTGACGAGCTTTCGAACGGTATTTTCGAATATCGCGTAGTTCCCACAGGAGCCGAGTTTGTGGGGGAGCGGTATTCAAACAACCCCCAGCCGGGTGTGGTAATATCACAGGCCCAGCGGGGCGCGGGATAAAGAAATAACCTACCTCCATAATTTATCTCACACAAAATGAAACTAAGAGAAACTTTGTAAAGCATACAAATGAGCATATTTCCTGCGTTGCTATTATACAAACGTTTTCACTATCCATCGCTCTGAAATGTAAAACCAGTAAGACGCCGAAGTTGGCGATGAACGAGCGAGCGCGAAGAAAATGTATGGTGAATTTCAACTCCATCGGGCAAGTAGTTTCTAAGATACAAAATGGGTACGCACGTGCGCTCGTGCAGAAGCACCCCACTCCTGACTTGTGGGAAAGTGGCGGCTGAGAGGTCCCTAACCACGCACAAAATTTGAACACAATCGGCTCAGCCGTTCCTGATATATATAATATGGGTTTGCACGTGCGCACGTACAGAGGCACCCCACCCCTGACTTGTGGGAAAGTGGCGGCTGAGAGGTCCCTAACCACACACCAAATTTGAACACAATCGGCTCAGCCATTCCTGCGATTGCGATATAGAATAGGGGTGCGCACGTGCAGAGGCACCCCATCCCTGACTTGTGGGAAAGCGGCGGCTGAGGGGTCCCTAACCACACATCAAATTTGAACACAATCGGCTCAGCCGTTCCTGAGATATAGGATAGAGGTGTGCACGTGCGCACGTGCAGAGGCACCCCGCCAATAACTTGTGGGAAAGTGGTGGCTGAGGGGTCCCTAACCACACACCAAATTTGAACACAATCGGCTCAGCCGTTGCGGAGTTATTGCGAGGAAACGCCTTCCAACACCCCTCACGCGGCACGCGCCACACGCAGTGGTAGTCACCCACGTGAGTCGGCACTGGTCTCAAACAGGGTAGGTTGGATGGGGCTGCTCAGCAAAGAAGCCCGCTTGTCAATCGGACGTGCGGTTGCAGAGATATTAGCTTGTCAAAAGCGTCGCCATGGGTCGGGCCAGGCCGGGTCGGGTCGGGCCGCTCATATTCAGATTTTCCCCATATACCACGGAAAGACGAGCGAGCGCTTCGCACTCGCTCGTAATCATGATCCTATAATTTATTTTGTGACGTCACTGCGACCTGCCCTGGCATGGCATTGTCACTAAATTTGGCACATGTGTGGACTGACTCATCATTTAAAGGTAGCCAAAGTTTCATGCCGCTATTGTTATGCGTTACTAAGATATCGACCAAAGATCCGAATACGCGGAAAAAAATTCCCGCCGGGATCTATTATTTAAAGCAATTTTGTAAGGCATTGCTAGCAATATCCTATCTTCAAAACATTTTTCATTCTAAGGTAATTTAACAAGGTGTGTTTTGAAACTGCACAATTTTCATATTTTCACTGGCCCCGGGTCAAGGTCACGTAAAGTCACCGAAGAGCACATCGTCATTCTTCCAAAATTGTCCCAAAATAAAAACTGAGCCCATATTTTATGTTATTTGTCTAAACATATTGCGAGTCTAAACATATCCGATTTTATACGAGAAAAAAAGTATATGAGTAGTATCTTAAAAAGAAATTCATTCAACGTGACCTCATAAAAATGCCCGAGGAGATACCTCGGTAACTGTTGCTTTAATCTAGCTGAGACATTCACACCGTGATTCAGCGCCCCAGGTAACCCTATAGACGACTTTCCGTCGAAATCTGAGATCTGTAGGGTGTTTTGACCATGTCGATCTGTCCTGGCCATATAAGGGACCGTACGTATATTACGTAACACATTTGTCGGCGATTTGTTCCCCCTTCCCCATGTGTCGCTTCGTAACGTTTCGCCTGAGACCCCATATACAATTACGTGACCTCACTCAGTCCGACCCCCCCCCCCCCTTCTGTAAAATATAAACCGCAAAAGCATTGATGTTGTAGCGCGAACATAGCGCGATCTTGACAGCAATGGTCAAGATCATTTAATCGCAGGCCTTTAAGACTGTTAACCCGGCAGTCACTGGGGTATATTCTGTAACACGACTCACTGGGGGGTAGCCCTCCTGGTATCTTCAGAACCAATGATCGCTCACTCACTGGGGGGGGGGGGGGGGGTAGGGTAGCCCCCCTGGTATCTTCAGAACCAATGATCGCAGCGGGAAGCGCAAGGCGGCATTCGAAAGCGCTCAATGAGATAAACCTAACGCAAACTTACAAAATTCAAATTAAGGTCACATGTCAGGTCACGGTCAAGTCAAACGTCAAAATCGAGGTATTTGAGTTTATTGACAATACTTGCCATCCATGGCCTTCGATTGCGCCTATAATCACCCAAAGTGCTGTCAAAGGTATGATACATATCCCACATGAGCTAAAGTGAGATTGTTGGAAAAGATCAAGGTCAAAGTCTGGTCACAAAAGGTCACTACACACAAAATATCTACGAAAGTCATGCAGCACATGTTTCATGGATGCTTTTACGCGTAGAATTCGATAGTGGTAGTCATTTTACCACCTGACTTAATTTACGTGAAGTTAGTGTCAAGTTCAGGTCAAGTTCAGGTCACTGAAGGTCAAAATTTGAAATTGATATATCGAAATGAAAAAGCATGTTTCTATATCAGTTGTATCTAACAAAAACAGTGCTGGCACTTATTTGTCTGTATCCGGTCAATAAAAGCAAAAAAAACGCAATTTCAAAATATGACGTCATGATTTACCCATACTTTATATGCCATGACAGTACAAAATATGATATCATTTTGAAATTTGGTATGGTAGTTGCCCATATGTCGTTATCTGACATATATTCCGTTTTTTTCAATATCTTTGAAAAATTTGATTTTGTGAGCATTTTTTAAAAACAATATTTTTTTTAAAAACTTTTTGGGGTCAAAAAACAAAATTTTCGAAATTTCGAGATCGCTGGTTACGTAGCCATTTTGGTGTCAAAATCGTGTTTAGTGACGTCACTAAATTCACTATATCTCGAAAATTTCTGACGAATTTTTTCCCAGTTTTTTTCTTTACAAGGCGTAAAAATGATGCCCGGAAGGTACTGAAAGTTTGGCGTCGATATCTGCATTAGTTATTGAGATATTCCTAATATTCCCAAGGGGGCACTAACCCCCCCCCCCCCCCCCCCCCCAGTGACTCGCTGGTTAAGCACCCGTATGTGATTTGTATGAGTGTTGTGTGTTGTCTAAGATTCATTTAATCGGCCTCGGGGTGGGTGGGTGGGGGGGGGGGGGGTAAGAGTGACGGGTGTTGGACCCACCCACCCCCCCCCCCCCCCCCCCCCCCCCCCCCCACCCCCCACATAAGGTTTTTCGAGGCTAGCGGAAAAACGGCGGCGCTGCGTTTTTGGTACAGCTGTACGGGCATCAATTACCCACATTATGTAAAATTATTGGCCTCGGGTCAGGTTAGGTCACCAGACCAGGTCGCGTGACCCCATCTCCAACAAAGTTTGCGGTCGTGCCAAAGTCACAGGTTTTAGATGAATCGGTTTCAAACTTACAGGATTTCATAAGGTCATTGGTATCTATAATTCGTTTATCTTGGATTTTTGATATCAGTGACCTAAGGTCGGGTCAATTTCGTGACCTCCCCATTATAAGTCAATGGGGAAATATTAAAATGTTTCTTTTTCCGAGGATACGCAAGATAGCAGTCCAATTCCTTCTGGATCATGTTATCATAAGCCATTCTTGATGACCTAGGTGCAATTTTTGTTCAGTGACCCCTACAGGGTCAGCCAAGGTCATCCGAAGTCACCAACACTTTTTGTCAACAACTCTTTACATAATGAAGATAAAGAAGTAAAACCGGCACCAATGTGTTTGTCTCGTCGAGGCACGTCTCCCAATATGCAACATGACCTACTTGGGTCACCACTTGACCTTGACCTGAGGTAATCTTTTTTTTAAGTTGACCTTACCTGGTCAACACTAATTTGAGTTGAAGCGCCTTGACGAGACAAACACGATGGCGTCAACATTATTGCCTTATCTTTATTAGGTAAATCGCTATTTGCGAGAAGAAGAAAAAACTTTTGCCAACAAATAGCCTTGTTGACCTTCGATGACCTCTGGAGCATAAACTATTGACCTGAGCTAAAATCTGAGGACACTTATGGGATTGCATTTTCAAGAGCTTTCGATTGTATAAAAATTAACACCATCATATTTTATTAATCTCTGTAATTTGGTCTGGGGGGGGGGGGGGGTATCGTAGGCCAGCTGTGCCAACGAAAGAAAAATAATCCGAGCAGCGGTTTTCAAGATATAGCCTCGGGCACTTTTCGGAAGTTACTCAGCAGACCTATATTTGGCGGCTCGTAATTCACAAACCAACAAACACAAACAAAGTAGTTACATCAAACCTGCATATTGAAGAAAATTGCATTGGACCGAGGGACATTTTTGCAATCTTGAGTTTGTGTTTTTTTTTTGGGTCACGTGACTGCTTGACCTATTTTGTATGAGTGACCAGGACAATTCCTCAATTGAAAGTCGAATTTCCGTTTGAAGAAGATTCAAGCCTGGTCAATGTTCTTCCAGATAGACCAATCAAAAAATGTCTTTCGGCCTCCAAATTTGATTTTTGAGCCTCCCAATATCGACTCTAGGCGGCCTACTTCTGAAAAGTGCCCGATGCTATATCTTGATAACCGCTGCTCGGATTATTTTTGTCGATGGCACAGCTGGTTTCCCCGCCTATGTACCCCCTCCCTTAGAACAAATTACAGATATAAATTAAATATGATGGTGTTTTTTTGTCGATCTATCATATTAGAAGGCTCAAAAATCTTATTTGGAGGCCGAAAACCATGTTTTGTATTTCTCTATCTGAAAGAACATTGACCAGGCTTGAATCTTCTTCAAACGGAAATTCTACTTTCAATTGAGTAATTGTCCTTCGTCGTATCACTCATCAAAAAATAGGTCAAGCGGCCACGTGTCCAAAAAAAAATAGAGATTGCAAAAATGTCCCTCGGTCCAATGCAAGTTTCTTCAATATACAGGTTTGATGTCGTAACTAATGGTGTGTGAACTACGAGCCGGCAAATGTAGGCATGCTGAGTGACCTCCGAAATGTGTCCGAAGCTATATCTTGAAAACCGCTACTCGGATATTTTTTTCGTTGACATAGCTGGCTTCCCCGCCTATGATAACCCCCTAGACCAAATTACAGCCAAAAATACAATATGGTGGTGTTATGCCTTGGTCGACCTATCGTGGAATGCCCCAGCTATCATAGTTCCCGAGATATTTGGGGTTTTCGAATCGAAGTCCTAAAACTGGAAATCTGACATTTGATGACCTCTGGTGACCTCAATATTGAGTTGAGCCAAAAAAATGACCGAAATAGTTTCAAAATGGTTTTTGACGAGATCTCGAAGAGTATTTTCAGTTTTTGTCTACGTCCCATAAGAGCCGAGTTCCAGGGGGTGGTGTCTAACCCCCTGCGGCACGGCGAAGGTGGCGCCGAGCACCAGTACGGCACGGGTTAATTCTCCAGCTCTACGTAACACCTGTGCGACCCCCCCCCCCCCCCCTCCCTCCATTCTCCCCCTCCCTTATGTAATGCTTCGTAGCGCTGTTGCCAACCCTCCCCCACCCTCTCAAGCGTTGCGTAATATACGAATGCTCCCTAATGAGCAAATGGTTTAAGAGCCTAATAATTATTGAAGTAAATTACATTGCGTCAAGCGCCTTGGTCATCGTGCTCTGGGAGGTCGGGAAGGGAGGAGGTTATTTTGTGGCGCTGGTGTATTATGTGGTGTGTCTTGGTTCGCCAGGTACCTATCGTTTCCTTTACTGTCAACTGCTTGCTGACTGTGTTCGATGTTCGATTTTTTCTCTCGGAAGTAGCGCGCTTATCACGCAGGAGTTACTGGACGGAAAATATATCTTGATTTCAAAGGTGTTTCAGTTCCTTGCGAAGTTGCTTCTTTTCAAGCATTTACCCACGGGTTGTGTAATGCTACCTTCTTTAACTTGTGCACGCATCTGATCAGTCATAGTCACTGGTTTTTGTCTGTGTTTTTTTGTTGTTGTTGTGTGGGGGGAGAAGTTTCGACCGTCTGACAGGTACTTGTGTATTGTTGAATTGCGATGACGTTGGCGTTACTTTGGTTCTGTTGGTCTTGTGGTAATTGTTTTTACTGTGTGTGCTGTGTGTCTTATGTTGTTTGCTTACTCGTTTTCCTGTTCATTGTTCTTGCTGCTATTTACTCGCCAGTTTTCTTTGTTTTCTTACCGTGCCGTTTTCTTTGCTCCTGCGAGGTCTCCGAGTTCTCTGTCAAGTTTTTGAATGACGATTCGTGTCGTGTTTCGCATTTATTTTGCTAAGTTGCTTACGTTTTTTCCTCTGTTTTGCACGCCATCATGGTGACGTTTCGTTTATGGATGTTTGTATGTTATGTTTAATTTGCTTGTTATGGGTTATGGCCTGGGTGCCGAATAACCATAGCGGTTGCTGCGCCCCAAACCCAGAATCATCATCATCAGTCTCCGATCAGTCTCCCAGAATCATCATCAGTCTCCGAGCAGTCTCCTCCCAGAATCATCATCAGTCTCCGAGCAGTCTCCCAGAATCATCATCAGTCTCCAAGCAGTCTCCCAGAATCATCATCAGTCTCCGAGCAGTCTCCCAGAATCATCATCAGTCTCCGAGCAGTCTCCTCCCAGAATCATCATCAGTCTCCGATCAGTCTCCTCCCAGAATCATCATCAGTCTCCGATCAGTCTCCTCCCAGAATCATCATCAGTCTCCGAGCAGTCTCCCAGAATCATCATCAGTCTCCGAGCAGTCTCCCAGAATCATCATCAGTCTCCGAGCAGTCTCCCAGAATCATCATCAGTCTCCGAGCAGTCTCCCAGAATCATCATCAGTCTCCGAGCAGTCTCCCAGAATCATCATCAGTCTCCGATCAGTCTCCTCCCAGAATCATCATCAGTCTCCGATCAGTCTCCTCCCAGAATCATCATCAGTCTCCGATCAGTCTCCTCCCAGAATCATCATCAGTCTCCGAGCAGTCTCCCAGAATCATCATCAGTCTCCGATCAGTCTCCTCCCAGAATCATCATCAGTCTCCGAGCAGTCTCCCAGAATCATCATCAGTCTCCGAGCAGTCTCCCATAATCATCATCAGTCTCCGATCAGTCTCCTCCCAGAATCATCATCAGTCTCCGAGCAGTCTCCCAGAATCATCATCAGTCTCCGAGCCCAGAATCCATCATCATCTCCGTGTGCACGTCTTGCCCAGAATCATCATCATGTCTCCTGAGCAGTCTCCCAGAATCATCATCTAGTCTCCGAGCATCTCCCAGAGTATCATTGCATCATGCTCCGAGCGAGTCTCCCAGAATCATCATCAGTCTCCTGATTAAAACATGTCTCCTCCAGTGGATCCGATCATTCTCCTCCCGAAATCATCAGTCATCAGTCTCCGAGCAGTCTCCCAGAATCATCATCAGTCTCCGAGCAGTCTCCCAGAATCATCATCAGTCTCCGAGCAGTCTCCCAGAATCATCATCAGTCTCCGAGCAGTCTCCCAGAATCATCATCAGTCTCCGAGCAGTCTCCCAGAATCATCATCAGTCTCCGAGCAGTCTCCCAGAATCATCATCAGTCTCCGATCAGTCTCCTCCCAGAATCATCATCAGTCTCCGATCAGTCTCCTCCCAGAATCATCATCAGTCTCCGATCAGTCTCCTCCCAGAATCATCATCAGTCTCCGAGCAGTCTCCCAGAATCATCATCAGTCTCCGATCAGTCTCCTCCCAGAATCATCATCAGTCTCCGAGCAGTCTCCCAGAATCATCATCAGTCTCCGAGCAGTCTCCCATAATCATCATCAGTCTCCGATCAGTCTCCTCCCAGAATCATCATCAGTCTCCGAGCAGTCTCCCAGAATCATCATCAGTCTCCGAGCAGTCTCCCAGAATCATCATCAGTCTCCGATCAGTCTCCTCCCAGAATCATCATCAGTCTCCGATCAGTCTCCTCCCAGAATCATCATCAGTCTCCGAGAAGTCTCCCAGAATCATCATCAGTCTCCGAGCAGTCTCCCAGAATCATCATCAGTCTCCGAGCAGTCTCCCAGAATCATCATCAGTCTCCGAGCAGTCTCCCAGAATCATCATCAGTCTCCGAGCAGTCTCCCAGAATCATCATCAGTCTCCGATCAGTCTCCTCCCAGAATCATCATCAGTCTCCGATCAGTCTCCTCCCAGAATCATCATCAGTCTCCGATCAGTCTCCTCCCAGAATCATCATCAGTCTCCGAGCAGTCTCCCAGAATCATCATCAGTCTCCGATCAGTCTCCTCCCAGAATCATCATCAGTCTCCGAGCAGTCTCCCAGAATCATCATCAGTCTCCGAGCAGTCTCCCATAATCATCATCAGTCTCCGATCAGTCTCCTCCCAGAATCATCATCAGTCTCCGAGCAGTCTCCCAGAATCATCATCAGTCTCCGAGCAGTCTCCCAGAATCATCATCAGTCTCCGATCAGTCTCCTCCCAGAATCATCATCAGTCTCCGATCAGTCTCCTCCCAGAATCATCATCAGTCTCCGAGCAGTCTCCCAGAATCATCATCAGTCTCCGAGCAGTCTCCCATAATCATCATCAGTCTCCGATCAGTCTCCTCCCAGAATCATCATCAGTCTCCGATCAGTCTCCTCCCAGAATCATCATCAGTCTCCGATCAGTCTCCTCCCAGAATCATCACCAGTCTCCGAGCAGTCTCCCAGAATCATCATCAGTCTCCGAGCAGTCTCCCATAATCATCATCAGTCTCCGATCAGTCTCCTCCCAGAATCATCATCAGTCTCCGATCAGTCTCCTCCCAGAATCATCATCAGTCTCCGATCAGTCTCCTCCCAGAATCATCATCAGTCTCCGATCAGTCTCCTCCCAGAATCATCATCAGTCTCCGATCAGTCTCCTCCCAGAATCATCATCAGTCTCCGATCAGTCTCCTCCCAGAATCATCATCAGTCTCCGATCAGTCTCCTCCCAGAATCATCATCAGTCTCCGATCAGTCTCCTCCCAGAATCATCATCAGTCTCCGATCAGTCTCCTCCCAGAATCATCATCAGTCTCCGATCAGTCTCCTCCCAGAATCATCATCAGTCTCCGATCAGTCTCCTCCCAGAATCATCATCAGTCTCCGATCAGTCTCCTCCCAGAATCATCATCAGTCTCCGATCAGTCTCCTCCCAGAATCATCATCATTCTCCGATCAGTCTCCTCCCAGAATCATCATCAGTCTCCGATCAGTCTCCTCCCAGAATCATCATCAGTCTCCGATCAGTCTCCTCCCAGAATCATCATCAGTCTCCGATCAGTCTCCTCCCAGAATCATCATCAGTCTCCGATCAGTCTCCTCCCAGAATCATCATCAGTCTCCGATCAGTCTCCTCCCAGAATCATCATCAGTCTCCGATCAGTCTCCTCCCAGAATCATCATCAGTCTCCGATCAGTCTCCTCCCAGAATCATCATCAGTCTCCGAGCAGTCTCCTCCCAGAATCATCATCAGTCTCCGATCAGTCTCCTCCCAGAATCATCATCAGTCTCCGATCAGTCTCCTCCCAGAATCATCATCAGTCTCCGATCAGTCTCCTCCCAGAATCATCATCAGTCTCCGATCAGTCTCCTCCCAGAATCATCATCAGTCTCCGATCAGTCTCCTCCCAGAATCATCATCAGTCTCCGATCAGTCTCCTCCCAGAATCATCATCAGTCTCCGATCAGTCTCCTCCCAGAATCATCATCAGTCTCCGATCAGTCTCCTCCCAGAATCATCATCAGTCTCCGATCAGTCTCCTCCCAGAATCATCATCAGTCTCCGATCAGTCTCCTCCCAGAATCATCATCAGTCTCCGATCAGTCTCCTCCCAGAATCATCATCAGTCTCCGATCAGTCTCCTCCCAGAATCATCATCAGTCTCCGATCAGTCTCCTCCCAGAATCATCATCAGTCTCCGACCAGTCTCCTCCCAGAATCATCATCAGTCTCCGACCAGTCTCCTCCCAGAATCAGCATCAGTCTCCGATCAGTCTCCTCCCAGAATCATCATCAGTCTCCAATCAGTCTCCTCCCAGAATCATCAGTCTCCGATCAGTCTCCTCCCAGAATCATCATCAGTCTCCGATCAGTCTCCTCCCAGAATCATCATCAGTCTCCGATCAGTCTCCTCCCAGAATCATCATCAGTCTCCGACCAGCTGCCTCCTGAGCTCTGCTATATGTTTACCTTGAGTAGCGGGCGCTGCTGCTGTGTTTTTCAGTTCATTTGTTTGGGAAATTTCAAGGACCCAGGTATGTCTCAAAGCATCGCCCTGCTGCCGTGTATAGCCACTGTTATGTGCTCCACTTTCTTCCGTTATTGACCTTAGTGTACATTGCTTGATTTTCTTGTGTGACAAGTCTGTCTTGTTCGGATTCGGTCTAGCGTCTGTACTACTAACGGTCTGGCGTCTGTACTACTAACGGTCTGGCGTCTGTACTACTAACGGTCTGGCGTCTGTACTACTAACGGTCTGGCGTCTGTACTACTAACGGTCTGGCGTCTGTACTACTAACGGTCTGGCGTCTGTACTACTAACGGTCTGGCGTCTGTACTACTAATGGTCTGGCGTCTGTACTACTAACGGTCTGGCGTCTGTACTACTAACGGTCTGGCGTCTGTACTACTAACGGTCTTTTCAGAAAACCAACGTTACAAGGACCCGCCACCACGAGTAAGTATATTTCTTATACGAACGTAACAATAGCAATACATAGTCCATGCCAGCACTCCGCAGCCCGGAAGACTCCCACTCTTTACTGGTCACGGTTACAACCAGATAAATCACTGACAGTCAACAAGAGAACGATATACCAATGAGAGCGAGCACGCACTGCTGGTGTGTGTCAGGTGACACGCCACCAGCACGCTCTAGCGGCGGGTCCTGTAACTACGGTTTCAGAAAACCAACGTTACAAGGACCCGCCACCACGAGTAAGTATATTTCTTATACGAACGTAACAATAGCAATGAGAGCGAGCACGCACTGCTGGTGTGTGTCAGGTGACACGCCACCAGCACGCTCTAGCGGCGGGTCCTGTAACTACGGGGCGTCTGTACTAATAACGGTCTGGCGTCTGTACTACTAACGGTCTGGCGTCTGTACTATTAACGGTCAGTCTGCGTTTGGAGATGTGACTTAACGGCTGTTTTTCCCTCAGGCCGGCGTTCTATATCAAACGTGCCGATTTTCGTCTGGAGGTGCTCGGAGACGTGGGCCGTTCCCCCTGCTGCCGGCTGGACTGGGCCCAGACGGAGGGTAACAGGTGAGTGTCCCCCTGCTGCCGGCTGGACTGGGCCCAGACGGAGGGTAACAGGTGAGTGTCCCCCTGCTGCCGGCTGGACTGGGCCCAGACGGAGGGTAACAGGTGAGTGTCCCCCTGCTGCCGGCTGGACTGGGCCCAGACGGAGGGTAACAGGTGAGTGTGACCCTGCTGCCGGCTGGACTGGGCCCAGACGGAGGGTAACAGGTGAGTGTGACCCTGCTGCCGACTGGACTGGGCCCAGACGGAGGGTAACAGGTGAGTGTCCCCCTGCTGCCGGCTGGACTGGGCCCAGACGGAGGGTAACAGGTGAGTGTGACCCTGCTGCCGACTGGACTGGGCCCAGACGGAGGGTAACAGGTGAGTGTCCCCCTGCTGCCGGCTGGACTGGGCCCAGACGGAGGGTAACAGGTGAGTGTGACCCTGCTGCCGGCTGGACTGGGCCCAGACGGAGGGTAACAGGTGAGTGTGACCCTGCTGCCGACTGGACTGGGCCCAGACGGAGGGTAACAGGTGAGTGTGACCCTGCTGCCGACTGGACTGGGCCTAGACGGAGGGTAACAGGTGAGTGTGACCCTGCTGCCGACTGGACTGGGCCCAGACGAGTGGTAGCAGTGTAACAGGTGAGTGTCAACCTAGGTAAGTGTGCTTATTGGGATTAAGTTGATTTGGTGCCCCATGCTAAATTGGGATGGTTTCTTTTAAGACAGGTGCATCACCTACATAGCGATGGCAGCTCACTAGTACAGGTCACATTGTCGAATCAGTGCTGCTCTCTACCTTCTATCCGGCTGCGATGCCGGCCAACGTCCGCCTGCTGTCGGTGACGCCGCCCCCCCCCCCCCCGCCTGTGGCTGACTTCAGGTCGGTGGCCTGTATATTGGGCAACGGCGTGGTGGCCATATGGAACCTGGAGACCAGCTCTGCCATCCTGCGGGAGACGGACGGCCCCAGTAGTGTGCTGTACCCGGTCCAGCTGATCCCGGCTCACCGTGGCCACGGCACCGGTACGAGATACCCTGCTCTGACACACAGCGCCAACACCAATACGGTGATGTACCAGCAGTGCCAGTCAGGAGGTCTGCTCCAACAGTTATCAACAAGTTATCATACTTCATGCCATGTTGGCTGTTGCATAATTGAATAAAGCAGTGTCTATTGATGCTGCCAATATATTGTCCGTTATTAAAAGGATGGAGAGTGGTAATCAGAGGCTTTGATATATTGAATGTGAGTAAAACTAATAACAAGTCTCACCATATAGTCAGTGAACAGTTGTATTACAAACTCGGCGTGGTGATGCCGCGCTCTGTGCACAAACTCGGCGTGGTGATGCCGCGCTCTGTGCACAAACTCGGCGTGGTGATGCCGCGCTCTGTGCACAAACTCGGCGTGGTGATGCCGCGCTCTGTGCACAAACTCGGCGTGGTGATGCCGCGCTCTGTGCACAAACTCGGCGTGGTGATGCCGCGCTCTGTGCACAAACTCGGCGTGGTGATGCCGCGCTCTGTGCACAAACTCGGCGTGGTGATGCCG
>JAXIVJ010013473.1:0-37112 GCA_036785665.1 Chirona hameri | reverse complement strand
ATATATAATATATATATATATATATATATATATTATATATAATATATATATATATATATATATATATATATATTATATATATATATAAATATATATATATATATATATACAGCAGCAGCCGAATTTACGCCCCAACACCTATATCACCAAACTGTTTGGCAAACGAGTAATACTGCAGAGGCAGCCCAGGGTAACCTCTGTCCTTCAGGAGCCAGTTGAGCTGGTGAATGTGGCTCCACAGCTCGGCTTGCGTATTCAGTGGGTACGTGTCGTTGTTGGGCACCACGCCGTGCCGGCGGTTGTGCGCGCTTCCCCTCCAGGTGACTGCGTACACACTCCATGCGTCGCTGGTCCGGCTCTATGTCCAGGAAGTGCAGCAGCGATGTCAGCTCGCCGATGGGATCCCGCGTTAGACGCTCGTAAGCTATCACGTGCGTCTCGTTTGTGGATCGGATCCAGCGGGCGTTTAGGTCGTACCAGATTCGGGCATAAGTGAATGCAAAGCGCTCCCATTTTTCGTCACGGTACAGTTCTCTCATGTCTTGGCTGTTTAGAATGACTGGTCTTTCCATATTTTCTCAATGAAATAAAAGACTTGAACGGGTCACGGATAATGAGTATCGCTCGACGAGTGGCGTTTCAGGAAAAAACTGTGAGTCGTTGGATGCCCGACTAATGAGTTCCGTTTGTGTCTGATTCCATGGCTGCGGATGGGCGTGCGTTTTGGCGACGATAGTGATACCCTGAGTCCAGGACATGCCTTCGCCCAGATAACCAAGCTGGACAAGCTCATTTGATTTCTTTGAGGCTCTCCAAATCGCATCATCTGATGATGCATGAAATTGCAATGATTTATTTTGGTATCTGCGATAGTCTGGTCCACCAGAACTGGTGAAAAGTCCGGTGGAAGCCTCCAGCAGGTATCGGATCCAGGTGTTGCCGGATCTCGGGAACGACGCCAGGTAGACGAGCGGCAGGCTGAGTCGTGGGTGAAGCGGGTGACAAGCGGACGGCACTCGGCGCTGGTGAACCACGCCTGCTCGGGCCGGTCGCTCGCCCACAGTTCCACTGATGGGTCGGCCCCTGAACAGTCCGCGCCGCCGGCAGCGGCCATCGAGGCCGGCGTCACCGTCACCGTCACCGGCGCCCAGCTGAGCATCATCATCAGCCCACCGCTGACCAGCGCGACGGCGACCAGCACGCTCCGATTGCGCAGTGGCAGTTGGCTTCAGCCATCCTCCTCCCAGTAGCTGGAAATATCCCGACTGCTTCCGACACTGAAAGCAACAACGGCAAATTATGTCAGTACCTTTAGTACAACTGCACATACTGCAGATTGTGGTAAATAGCGATGCAAGCATTTGCCAATCGCAGCAAATTTGAGTTAATTGTCATCCATTGGCGTAGCCAACACTGGGAAAAGTGGGGAAAGTTTCCCCAGTAAATCTCAGACCTTGGCGGTGTTCTTCGTTAGGGGCCAGGTGCGGACATGCTACTAGTGGCTACTTGCTGAATACTACTAGTGGCTACTTTTCTGAATAATACTAGTGTCTGCTTTGCTGAATACTACTAGTGGCTACTTTACTGAATACTACTAGTGGCTACTTTGCTGAATACTACTAGTGGCTACTTGGCTGAATACTACTAGTGGCTACTTCGCTGAATACTACTAGTGACTACTTTACTGAATACTACTAGTGACTACTTTGCTGAATACTACTAGTGGCTACTTTGCTGAATACTACTATAGCTACTTTGCTAAATACTATAGTGGCTACTTTGCTAATACTACTAGTGGCTACTTTGCTGAATACTACTTTGCTGAATGACAGCTGGGAGTATCGCTCATTAGGGTAAATTATATCCAACCATGAAAAATCGACATGGAAAACCCATGATGGTAAACACATTAAATAAAATAAAATGATTAGCTTTCTAAATGACTTTGCTGAAATGATTCAGGGAAATTCACGTCGGAAACGCCTTTTTAACCACCTACCCCCACTGCATTGCATCAGTGGCTAAAGACAAATTAAATTGATAAGTTCAATCGACATATGAAAACGTGGAATGCCCGGTATTACATAAGCAGAGAACCGTCGTTCCAAAAATGGGTTTGTTAAAATAATTCGGACAATATTCACTTGTAGCGTTTCACTGGATTTGATAAAATTATTGATGCACATCAAGCAACTAAATGTCCCCACATACATTGTGCTTGACTCATGACGTTGTAACCATGTGACAATACGGCTGGGCGACTGGCAGTTGAAACACCAAATAGAGAAAACATATTTTTTGCTGACTTTACCCTTACTGCGTTGATAGTAATGTAGCAAATAATGCATGCCAAAATAGCACACTGTTTCAAAGGCTCTGCCTAACCCAAAGCCAGTTCAAGTGTGCACTGAGTTATGACTGCGTTGCAATGCGGCGCACACTGCCAATGTTACTGCCGCCGAGCAGTAACATTGTTAATGTTTACTGCCGAGTGGCTGCCCATTCAACGACCAAAGCATAGTTCTGTCAAGTATAACACAGGTAAAAATAATTGTAAATGCTATGCTATAGCATTATAACATTTGTGATATATCAAATAAAGTGACTTAGCTGGTACCAGCATTATTTTATGTAATAAGAAGGTAAGAAGGTAAGCCTATATTAACCCTCGCCCTACGGGGGGGGGGCTGATAGCCCCCCCCCCCCTCTGATGTTTTTCTTCAATAGCTTTTTACACGAGCGGCGTATCTTGCTGGAATTTTCAGTAGCAAGTTTACAACAATGATACGTAAGCTGTAACAATTTAATTGAAATTGGTTAAGTAGTTTCGGAGATAATCATGTTGTAATGACGTCATGTTGGTGGAAAAATATAAATATTTGAAAAATGGTAGAAAACAGAGTATTTAAGAAAATGACAAACGCATTTGATCAAAGATACAAAATGACATTTTCTTTAAAATGGCAATCTCATATTTTAATTTTTTGAGGCTTTTAACCCCTAAAATATATTTTAAAAAAACTGTTTTTAATCCCCACAAAATCAACATTTTCAAAGATGTTAGAAACATCGGAATAAATATGAGAGAACTGAGTATGGACAATACCCATACAAAATTTCAAAGCAATATCTTCATGTTTGACTGAGTGATGGCTCCCTAAGTGTAAGAAACTGATGGCGTTATTTGTTTATAACTTTTTTGACTTTTTTGACAAGATACAAACAAATAATTACCTTTTCTGTATTTCTGAGCCAAAACTGATCTAGGAACATGCCTTTCCATTTACATTTATCAATTTCTAATTTTGAGGTCTTCTGAAGAGCAAAATCGCTGTTCTGGACGTGGTAAATCCGAGGTGACCTGGTGACCCGAGGTGACCGAGGTGGCACTTGACCTGGAAGGTCACCAGTTGACCTGAAACCTAAACATCACATACTGTTATTAAAAATACATACTTACAGATTCCTCTCATGACAGGCAACATGCTGGTTCTTACCGCATTGCTCTAAGTTGCTTGGTTTGGAAGTTAACAGGGGGAGTGGGGCTGTCAGGCACCCCCCCCGTAGGGCGAATGTGAAAATAGCTCCTGTAGGGCGAGGGTTAACATACTGAGTATTTCGAACTGATAATCTAAATTATTTGATACGTTTCGAGTTGCATACGTTGATCACATACCCGCGCCCCGTTGGGCCTCTAATACAACATCGTCCTGGTGGTGGTGGTGGTGGGGGGGGGGGGGGTCAAAATGACCTAACTCGAAAACTAAAACGCCTAGAAAGACGCGAAAAAGCATTCGAAAATTTTCAACAAAAGCATTCGAAGTTATTTCGGTCATTTTTGGCTTGGGTCAATATTGAGGTCACCCAAGGTCATCAAAATATACATTTTCCAACTTTAGGACTTTGCTCCAGAAGCTCCCAAATAGGGTAGACCGGGGCAGATGGCACCAATTAAGTTTGGTTTGGATGAGCTATACGGCTATATTTAGGCGAGATTGGATAAATAATGCTATTGAAAGGAACCGTTAATTAATTCTCATAATACGACCTTGAGAAAAGACGAGCACGTTGACGCGGTTGTCTTTTCTCAAGGTCGTTGCAACTCCGAGATATTGCCATCGGGCGAATTACCCGGGGGTTGCGCTTGGTTCCGGTCTACCCTATCTCGGGAACTATGATAGCTAGGAACAAATAGAAACAAGCAATCGAACAATCTTCTATGCCCATCATAGCAACATGATCCTGAAATGTTTGGCCTGATCGAATGCATATTCTCAGAATAAGAAGCATTTGTATATTTTGCCATTGACTTATAATTGGGAGGTCACGAAATTGACCTAACCTTATATCACCGATATAAAGAATCCGAGATATACGAATTGTATATGTTTATGCCCTGATTAACTTCTGTGAGTCTTAACCCTCGCCCTACGGGAGCTTTTTTCCCCTTCGCCCTACGGGGGGGGGGGCTTGACAGCCCCCCTGTTAACTTCCAAACCAAGCAACTTAGAGCAATTCGGTAAGAACCAGCATGTTGCCGGTCATGAGAGGAATCTAACAGTATGCGGTTTTTAGGTTTCAGATCAACGGGTGACCTTCCAGGTCAAGTGAATGACCCCGGATTTACCACGTCCAGAACAGCGATTTGCTCTTCAGAAAACCTCAAAATTAGAAATTGATAAATGTAAATAAAAAGGCATGTTTCTAGACCAGTTTTGGCCCAGAAATACAAAAAGGTAATTATTTGTTCGTATCTTGTCACAAAAAAAAAAACAATTTTTAAAAATGACGTATAAAAATCAGTTTAAATAAAAATCATCAGTGAATACAAAATCAGTTTCTTACACTTAGGGAGCCATCACTCAGTCAAAAATGAAGATATTCTTTTGAAATTTGGTATGGGTATTTTCCATACTCAGTTCTCTCACATATATTCCGTTTCTTTTAATATCTTTGAAAATGTTGATTTCGTGGGGATTTTTCCCAAAAAATCTTCTTTTTTTCATTTTAGGGGTCAAAAACCCAAAATTTTGCAAATCCGGACTTGCCAATGTCAAGAGAATGCCATTTTGTATCTTTGGTGAATTGCGTTTGTAGTTTACTTCAAAACTCTGTTTTCTACGATTTTTCAAATATTTCTCATTTCCTTACCAACATGACGTCATCAAAACATGATTATCTCCGAAACAACTTATTCAATTTCAATTACATTGTTACAGCATACGTATAATTGTTGTAAACACAGCTACCGAAAATGTCAGCAAGATGCACTGCATGAGTAAAAAGTTATTCAAGAAAAACCTCAGGGGGCTGTGAGGTAAGGAGGGGGTTAACCCTCGCCCTACGGGAGCTTTTTTCACCTTTGCCCTACGGGGGGAGGGGGTCTGACAGGCCCCTTTGTTAACCCGCGAGTTACTGGGGTATATTTCATAACGCGACTTACTGTGGGGGGGGGGACTATTCCCCCCCCCCCCTCTGGGATCTCCGGAACTACTGGACCGAATGTAAAAATTAAAACAGAATTCGATAGCCCTGGAAAATTTATCAAGGGTTACATTATATTGACGACCTCCGGGTCACCGATGACGTCAAATGTCAGGTCAAGTACAAAATATTTGACCGTGCCAAAAGGTCTCGATGGATGGAATTGTCGCGCAAAATTGCGATATTAAACGCATAAGCAGTCGATAAATCAATATGATTCGTGTGTCTGACACTTCTAAGTACCATTCTAAGCTGTTTATGACCTTGGGTCACGTCAAGGTCATCCGAGGTCACGAGGTCAAACTGCAGATTACGGTCATTAGGCGTTGTAACACATGTTTATGGGTTTGTTTTTCGTCTAGAACGCGACAAATGACCTTAGAACATTGTTTGTTCAATATAAATAGAAGTAAAAATATAAAACGGAAATGCATTTTTTGCATACTTTGACAGTGTTTTCCGCAAACCATTATTTTGCAACAAAAACTGAAGAACATGACGTCACTCTGACGTCATTCTCGGTTGACCTATAATAGCCTCATACTTTTCCTTTTGCCAACATGTGTAGAACTGATGTGCGAGAAGGTACTGCAAGATTGGTGACTATACTGGTGTTTGCTTATGAGTTATTGCAAAATAACGGGAGGGGGAAGGGGGGAAAAAATTAGCCCCCCTCCCAGTAAGTAGCGGGTTAACTTCCAAACTAAGCAACTTAGAGCAAAGCGGTAAGAACCAGCATGTTGCCTGTCATGAGAGAAATCTAACAGGATCCGATTTGAGGTTTCAGGTCAACGGGTGACCTTCCAGGTCAAGTGAATGACCATGGATCGACCACGTCCAGAACAGTGATTTTGCTCGTCAGAAAACCTCAAAATTAAAATTAATAAATGTAAATAAAAAGGCATGTTCCTAGACCAGTTTTGTCTCAGAAATACAGAAAAGGTAATTATTTGTTCGTATCTTGTAAAAAAGTCAAAAAAGTTATTAACAAAATGACGTCATGAGTTTCTTACAATTAGGGAGTCATCACTCAGTCAAAAATAGAGATATTGCTTTGAAATTTGGTTTGGGTATTGTCCATACCCAGTTCTCTCACATGTATTCCGGTTTTTCTAACATCTTTGATTTCTTTTATTTTGTGGTGATTTCCCCCCCCCCAAAAAAAAAATACTTTAGGAGTCAAAAACTAAAAAAAAATGCAAATAGGAGATTGTTACTTTAAAGAAAATGCCCATTTGTATCTTTGGTGAAATGATTTTGCCATTTTCTTTAAAACTCTGTTTTCTACGATTTTTCAAATATTTATCGTTTTTTTCACCAACATGACGTCATCAAAACATGATTATCTCCTAAACTAATAACCAATTTCAAATAATTGTTTACAGCATACGTAAAATTGTTGTCAACTCAGCTACTCAAAATTTCAGCAGGATGCGCCGCATGTGTGAAAAGTTATTTAAGAAAAACATCAGGAGGACCTGTCAGGCCCCCCTGATGTTTTTGTCAGGCCCCCTGATGTAGGGCGAGTGTTAAATAGTTCAGTCAAACTCTTTGGCTTTGGCACGCCCACACATTTTTTTGGAGGTAAGGTCACTTTCTGTGAGCTGGTGATCTGACCTGAGATGAACAGAGGTCAACACTTACGCAATGTGGGTTGATGCCCGAACAGCTGTACCGAATTTGTCGGAGCTGCGCGCCGTCGTTTTCCTGCTAGTCCTGAAAAACCTCCGGTGGGGTCAAAATGCCCCCCCCCCCACTTGGGCGAAGGTTAAGCCACAAATGGAAATATAACAGAATCTTAATCCAAAATAATCCAGTCGTCAACCATCGTTAATCCAAACGTCATTGAGTTTTCTTGTCGTGACGTATTCAGCTATACCTATTTAATATGACCCTGCTACGTCAAATTCGAAATTTAACCTTATACCATATAACCGCAAGTGAAGATAGTCTAGTCAGTAGTCACCTACTGTGAACAGCAGACCACTTGGGACCCTAATTTTCGGCGATTACTTTTTAATCCGGCATTGACTGGGGTCTGGGCAGAAGGCCATTGACTGGGGGAGGGGAGGGTGTGTTAAACGCCCCCTTGGTTATCTTCCGAACCAATGATCGCAGCGAGACGTACAAGGCGGCATTCGAAAGCTCTTAATGAGACGAATTCAAAGCATACTCACAAATGTTAAAGTGAGGTAAAATGTCATGCCATGGCCAAAGGTCAAAATCGACGTATTTGAGTGTATGGGCCATACTTTCCATCCAAAGCCAACGATTACGACCAACATCACCCAAAGTGCTGCCAAAGGTATGATACAAGGTACACTCCAGAAGTAATGAAACTTTTTCCGGAGACATTTATATAACTCAGAGCAACACAAAATTATAGCCTCCCTCTGCGTAGGATCCCCCAACTTGCATGCACTTGTTGTATCGTTGCAGCCACTTCTGGAAGGCCCCCTAGTAGTCCTTCAAAGTGAAGGTATCCAGGGTGCTTGTCACAACCTCCTTGATCTCCTCAACATCTTCAAAACGGATCCCTCTGAGCTTCTCCTCCAGCTTCGGGAACATCCAGAAGTCGCAGGGGGATAGGCCTGGACTGTAGGGAGGATGAGGGACAGTCTTGATGCCCATATCGGTCAAGTAGTTGGTCATCAGGAATCAGGATTCAGGATGGACTTGTGGCAGGGTGCATTTTCCCGGTGCAGGTGCCGCGGACCAGACTGGAAGAGTTCTGGACTATTGCGACGAAATCTCTTCCTGAACTGCCTCAAAACCTACACATATTCTCTTTGTTGACTGTCTGGCAATGGGGTGACCCAGTGGATGTAGATGATGGCCTTGCTGTCGAATAATGGGATCATCATGAGCTTCCCAGTGGACCAGCTCTGTCTGACTTTCTTGGGTCTTGGGGAATCAAAATGTTTCCACTGGACACTCTTTTTCTTGGTCTCTGGATCATAACAGGAGACCCAGCGCTCGTCACAGGCTACCAGGGACTCAAGGGCACTTGGGTTGGAGTTTTTGCCAAGCTTGCCATAAAACTGTATTGCATAGCGAGACTGCAAGTTATCCTCACGTCCCGACGGCAGTGTGGAACCAGTCAGCTGTGACCAGACGTATATGACAGGTAGTGTTTAGAGTGCTGTATAGCGGCCCGAACTTAGAAATACAAAATTGGCATGTTAGTAGAGCGCTTCACGGGACAGATGTTCAGCCCCATCCCGTTCCAGCCCAGTCAGCCAGACCTCAACCCGTTCCATTCCAAATTCATAACTGATATGGCACCCGTTCCCACACATTTCACAGATTAGCCATATTTCACTTTTTGTGGTGCTAAGATATAAGAATGCATGTATTTCATGCTTTAAATCTTCCACACTCATTCTCAGTGGTGTAATAATTGCTTGTGAGTTGTGGTGATATTTGAAATAAATAAATAAGTCCTTGTTTCACACAAAAAAAATGTTCAATCCAAACATGATCTCCGCAAGGAAAAGCCATAAACAAATGAAGATGAAATCAACTGTAGATTTGGGTATGGTTTGATTGTTAGTCATACATAACACATTGTATCAAGACATAGCCAATTGGTCCAACAAACTTCTTGGGCACCTACCAACCTACATGGCTTTATAATAATAAGGGATTGTGGCCGTGACGCTTTGCTCCATACTTCCGCGAGTGCACGGTGCGTGTGATCTGCCAGGAAATCTGCCAGGAGTGCACGGTCTGGTTCTGTGGAACTGCTGAGTGAGCGCTAGTTGTGACTGGGCTGCGCGTTACTCTTCGCCTACCTAGTGCTAATATAATAATAATGTCGTGTGTGGCGCAGTGATACCCGTACAGCCAAGGGTCACGCCCCAGCTAAGCGATGCTGGCGCCATCTCTATGTGATCGCCCAGGCTACGATGAAGACCGCCGCCGTCCTGGCGCTGCTGTCGCTGCTGACGGTGACCAGCTGCGAAGACGGTGGCCAGCCGGTGCTCGTGTGCGGGTCTCGTGTTCGCGTCGGACGGGTCACCATCCGCTGGTTCAGGTCGCTAGTGAGCTACGGTAGTAGCACCGTAGATAGTCGTCAGAAGGTATACAAGGTCAGGCTGGTATACAGCGAGTCGCTTGTCCTAGCGAGCGACATTGAGCTGAACCCAGGTCCAGTCGACGCGGCGGTGCAGGCGGCCCCACCTGCAGCTAGAACCAGCGCTATCAGCGTGTACCACGCAAACGTCCGGACCCTGAAGAAACAACTGGGCAACTCCATGCCTGCGCACCGGCTCTCGCACGTTATGACGCGGTGGTATTCTCCGAGACCTGGCTAAACGACACCGTTGCCACCCCGCAACTTAAACTCGGCTTCGATGAGCGCACTTGGTTCCGCCGAGACCGCGGTTCTCTGGGCGGTGGTGTAGCCTGCGCCGTCCGCACATCGCTGCTGCCGCTCCGTCTGCCGGACCCCGCCGACACCGAGATGCTGCATAGTGCATCAGTGACACTGGCGACACCGAGATGCTGCTGGTCCGGCTGCGGAGTGCATCAGTGACACTGGCGACACCGAGATGCTGCTGGTCCGGCTGCGGAGTGCATCAGTGACACTGGCGACACCGAGATGCTGCTGGTCCGGCTGCGGAGCGCATCAGTGACACTGGCGGCACCGAGATGCTGCTGGTCCGGCTGCGGAGTGCATCAGTGACACTGGCGGTGTGTTACCGCCCGCACATCGCTGCTGCCGCTCCGTCTGCCGGACCCCGCCGACACCGAGATGCTGCTGGTCCGGCTGCGGAGTACATCAGTGACACTGGCGGCACCGAGATGCTGCTGGTCCGGCTGCGGAGTGCATCAGTGACACTGGCGGCACCGAGATGCTGCTGGTCCGGCTGCGGAGTACATCAGTGACACTGCCGACACCGAGATGCTGCTGGTCCGGCTGCGGAGTGCATCAGTGACACTGGCGACACCGAGATGCTGCTGGTCCGGCTGCGGAGCGCATCAGTGACACTGGCGACACCGAGATGCTGCTGGTCCGGCTGCGGAGCGCATCAGTGACACTGGCGACACCGAGATGCTGCTGGTCCGGCTGCGGAGTGCATCAGTGACACTGGCGACACCGAGATGCTGCTGGTCCGGCTGCGGAGCGCATCAGTGACACTGGCGGCACCGAGATGCTGCTGGTCCGGCTGCGGAGTGCATCAGTGACACTGGCGGCACCGAGATGCTGCTGGTCCGGCTGCGGAGTACATCAGTGACACTGGCGGCACCGAGATGCTGCTGGTCCGGCTGCGGAGTGCATCAGTGACACTGGCGGCACCGAGATGCTGCTGGTCCGGCTGCGGAGTGCATCAGTGACACTGGCGGCACCGAGATGCTGCTGGTCCGGCTGCGGAGTGCATCAGTGACACTGGCGGCACCGAGATGCTGCTGGTCCGGCTGCGGAGTGCATCAGTGACACTGGCGGCACCGAGATGCTGCTGGTCCGGCTGCGGAGTGCATCAGTGACACTGGCGGCACCGAGATGCTGCTGGTCCGGCTTCGGAGTACATCAGTGACACTGGCGGCACCGAGATGCTGCTGGTCCGGCTGCGGAGTACATCAGTGACACTGGCGGCACCGAGATGCTGCTGGTCCGGCTGCGGAGTACATCAGTGACACTGGCGGCACCGAGATGCTGCTGGTCCGGCTGCGGAGTGCATCAGTGACACTGGCGGCACCGAGATGCTGCTGGTCCGGCTTCGGAGTACATCAGTGACACTGGCGGCACCGAGATGCTGCTGGTCCGGCTGCGGAGTACATCAGTGACACTGGCGGCACCGAGATGCTGCTGGTCCGGCTGCGGAGTACATCAGTGACACTGGCGGCACCGAGATGCTGCTGGTCCGGCTGCGGAGTACATCAGTGACACTGGCGGCACCGAGATGCTGCTGGTCCGGCTGCGGAGTACATCAGTGACACTGGCGGTGTGTTACCGCCCTCCAGACGACGACGCTGCTATGGACAGGATAGCTGCCGCTCCGTCTGCCGGACCCCGCCGACACCGAGATGCTGCTGGTCCGGCTGCGGAGTGCATCAGTGACACTGGCGGCACCGAGATGCTGCTGGTCCGGCTGCGGAGTGCATCAGTGACACCGCCGACACCGAGATGCTGCTGGTCCGGCTGCGGAGTGCATCAGTGACACTGGCGGCACCGAGATGCTGCTGGTCCGGCTGCGGAGCGCATCAGTGACACTGGCGGTGTGTTACCGCCCGCACATCGCTGCTGCCGCTCCGTCTGCCGGACCCCGCCGACACCGAGATGCTGCTGGTCCGGCTGCGGAGTGCATCAGTGACACTGGCGGCACCGAGATGCTGCTGGTCCGGCTGCAGAGTACATCAGTGACACTGGCGGCACCGAGATGCTGCTGGTCCGGCTGCGGAGTGCATCAGTGACACTGGCGGCACCGAGATGCTGCTGGTCCGGCTGCGGAGTGCATCAGTGACACTGGCGGCACCGAGATGCTGCTGGTCCGGCTGCGGAGTGCATCAGTGACACTGGCGGCACCGAGATGCTGCTGGTCCGGCTGCGGAGTGCATCAGTGACACTGGCGGCACCGAGATGCTGCTGGTCCGGCTGCGGAGTACATCAGTGACACTGGCGACACCGAGATGCTGCTGGTCCGGCTGCGGAGTACATCAGTGACACTGGCGGCACCGAGATGCTGCTGGTCCGGCTGCGGAGTACATCAGTGACACTGGCGGCACCGAGATGCTGCTGGTCCGGCTGCGGAGTGCATCAGTGACACTGGCGACACCGAGATGCTGCTGGTCCGGCTGCGGAGTACATCAGTGACACTGGCGGCACCGAGATGCTGCTGGTCCGGCTGCGGAGTACATCAGTGACACTGGCGGCACCGAGATGCTGCTGGTCCGGCTGCGGAGTACATCAGTGACACTGGCGGCACCAAGATGCTGCTGGTCCGGCTGCGGAGTACATCAGTGACACTGGCGGCACCGAGATGCTGCTGGTCCGGCTGCGGAGTGCATCAGTGACACTGGCGGCACCGAGATGCTGCTGGTCCGGCTGCGGAGTGCATCAGTGACACTGGCGGCACCGAGATGCTGCTGGTCCGGCTGCGGAGTACATCAGTGACACTGGCGGCACCGAGATGCTGCTGGTCCGGCTGCGGAGTGCATCAGTGACACTGGCGGCACCGAGATGCTGCTGGTCCGGCTGCGGAGTGCATCAGTGACACTGGCGGCACCGAGATGCTGCTGGTCCGGCTGCGGAGTACATCAGTGACACTGGCGGCACCGAGATGCTGCTGGTCCGGCTGCGTAGTGCATCAGTGACACTGGCGGCACCGAGATGCTGCTGGTCCGGCTGCGGAGTGCATCAGTGACACTGGCGGCACCGAGATGCTGCTGGTCCGGCTGCGGAGTACATCAGTGACACTGGCGGCACCGAGATGCTGCTGGTCCGGCTGCGTAGTGCATCAGTGACACTGGCGGCACCGAGATGCTGCTGGTCCGGCTGCGGAGTGCATCAGTGACACTGGCGGCACCGAGATGCTGCTGGTCCGGCTGCGGAGTACATCAGTGACACTGGCGGCACCGAGATGCTGCTGGTCCGGCTGCGGAGTACATCAGTGACACTGGCGGCACCGAGATGCTGCTGGTCCGGCTGCGGAGTGCATCAGTGACACTGGCGACACCGAGATGCTGCTGGTCCGGCTGCGGAGTACATCAGTGACACTGGCGGCACCGAGATGCTGCTGGTCCGGCTGCGGAGTACATCAGTGACACTGGCGGCACCGAGATGCTGCTGGTCCGGCTGCGGAGTACATCAGTGACACTGGCGACACCGAGATGCTGCTGGTCCGGCTGCGGAGTACATCAGTGACCCCGCCGACACCGAGATGCTGCTGGTCCGGCTGCAGAGTACATCAGTGACACTGGCGGCACCGAGATGCTGCTGGTCCGGCTGCGGAGTGCATCAGTGACACTGCCGACACCGAGATGCTGCTGGTCCGGCTGCGGAGTACATCAGTGACCCCGCCGGCACCGAGATGCTGCTGGTCCGGCTGCGGAGTACATCAGTGACACTGGCGGCACCGAGATGCTGCTGGTCCGGCTGCGGAGTGCATCAGTGACACTGGCGGCACCGAGATGCTGCTGGTCCGGCTGCGGAGTGCATCAGTGACACTGGCGGCACCGAGATGCTGCTGGTCCGGCTGCGGAGTACATCAGTGACACTGGCGACACCGAGATGCTGCTGGTCCGGCTGCGGAGTACATCAGTGACACTGGCGGCACCGAGATGCTGCTGGTCCGGCTGCAGAGTACATCAGTGACACTGGCGGCACCGAGATGCTGCTGGTCCGGCTGCGGAGTACATCAGTGACACTGGCGACACCGAGATGCTGCTGGTCCGGCTGCGGAGTACATCAGTGACACTGGCGGCACCGAGATGCTGCTGGTCCGGCTGCAGAGTACATCAGTGACACTGGCGACACCGAGATGCTGCTGGTCCGGCTGCGGAGTACATCAGTGACACTGGCGACACCGAGATGCTGCTGGTCCGGCTGCGGAGTACATCAGTGACACTGGCGACACCGAGATGCTGCTGGTCCGGCTGCGGAGTGCATCAGTGACCCCGCCGACACCGAGATGATGCTGGTCCGGCTGCGGAGTACATCAGTGACACTGGCGGCACCGAGATGCTGCTGGTCCGGCTGCGGAGTACATCAGTGACACTGGCGGCACCGAGATGCTGCTGGTCCGGCTGCGGAGTACATCAGTGACACTGGCGGCACCGAGATGCTGCTGGTCCGGCTGCGGAGTACATCAGTGACACTGGCGGCACCGAGATGCTGCTGGTCCGGCTGCGGAGTGCATCAGTGACACTGGCGGCACCGAGATGCTGCTGGTCCGGCTGCGGAGTACATCAGTGACACTGGCGGCACCGAGATGCTGCTGGTCCGGCTGCAGAGTGCATCAGTGACACTGGCGGCACCGAGATGCTGCTGGTCCGGCTGCGGAGTACATCAGTGACACTGGCGGCACCGAGATGCTGCTGGTCCGGCTGCAGAGTGCATCAGTGACACTGGCGGCACCGAGATGCTGCTGGTCCGGCTGCGGAGTACATCAGTGACACTGGCGGCACCGAGATGCTGCTGGTCCGGCTGCGGAGTACATCAGTGACACTGGCGGCACCGAGATGCTGCTGGTCCGGCTGCGGAGTGCATCAGTGACACTGGCGGCACCGAGATGCTGCTGGTCCGGCTGCGGAGTACATCAGTGACACTGGCGGCACCGAGATGCTGCTGGTCCGGCTGCGGAGTACATCAGTGACACTGGCGGTGTGTTACCGCCCTCCAGACGACGACGCTGCTATGGACAGGATAGCTGCCGCCCTATCGGCAGGGTAATCACTGGACTGCAGAATCGTCGTAGTAGGAGATTTCAACCTACCTGAAATACACTGGTCATTAGCGGTCGGTGTCACGGACGGTGCTGCTCCCGACGTTTGCAGAGCGATGAGTCGTGCCACTAGTTCGTCGACTTGTGCGATTTACTAGGTCTCAAACAGTGGGTGTGCCAGCCCACTAGGGGCGAGAACATTATCGACCTAGTGCTAACCAGGCGCATGTCGGCGCAGGTAATCGTGCGGGACGGCCTGCTCGTCTCTGACCACAGGGAGACAATCGCCACACTCAGCTTGCCGGTGAGCTGTCGGCCTGTGGTCAATCGACACACCGCCCTTAACTACAAGCGGGCGAATTTCGACGGCCTGCGCCGGAGTCTCTTCCTGATCCCGTGGGGGCTACTGGATGACTTCGGAGTCGGCGAAGCAGTGGACACCTTCTATACCCTGCTGGAGCCGGCCATCGCCGACCACGTCCCCACAGTGATCCTCCGGCGCCGTCTACCTTCGTGGTTCGATGGTGCGGTGCGAACCGCTCTCCGGCTGAAGGTGGCGGCTTTCCGGCGGCTGCGGAGAAATCCCGGTCCGGCGGTTCAGGCGAAGTTCGCGGACGCGAGACGTGCTTTTAAATCTGTATACTCTAAGTACTTTGAATATTTGCGAAAGCACGCCGATGACTTTAACACAAACCCAAAAGCGCTGTTGGTCATTTTTGAAATGTATAACAAAGAAATCTAGCATATCGCCAGTGTTGTATAACTCGGAGCGTGCACTCGTGTCGGATGACTTGGATCGCGCGGACTCTCTGAACGAGGCACTTGCCGCCAAGTTCACCAATCCACTTGTACAAAGCTTCCCTGATGCACCGGCATTCCCAATCAAGACAATGAGTTAGCTGCATGTTTCTGAGGCGGCTGTGCGAGCTGCGCTGGCGATGGTTAGTCCCAATAAGGCATGCGGGACAGAAGCCATCAGTGCTCGCATTATCATCGAGTGCGCATATGAATTAGTCGTACCGCTCACTAAGATATGTAACCTTTCGGCCATGTCTGGTGTCTTCCCTGAGAGATGGAAGCGGGCAAACATACCATTATACAAGAAAGGCTACAAAAAGAGCCTTCAAACTACAGATATATTTCCCTGCTTCCTCTCTTCGGAAAGGTATTGGAGCGTGTTGTGCTCAACGAGCTGTTTTATCATGTATCACCGGGTTTGAGCCAGCAGCAGCATGGCTTTATTCCTAGGTGTTGGTGCAGCACGAACTTAAGTGTTTACCATAACCCGCGACTTAACCCGCGAGTTACTGGGGGGGGGGGCTATTTTTTGCCCCCCCCCCCCTCCCGTTATTTTGCAATAACTCCTCAACAAACACAGGTATCGTCACCAAACTTGCAGTACCTTCTCTCACATCAATTCTACACATGTTGGCAAAAGGAAAATTATGAGGCTATGATAGGTCAACCGGGAATGACGTCAGAGTGACGTCATGTTCTTCGGTTTTTGTTGCAAAATAATGGTTTGCGGAAAACGCTGTTAAAGGTACGATATTGGAGATAAACTAAATTATTATAAACGAAATTACTGACAATAGACCGGGCTATCAAACTGCGATCTCAGATTTTTGAGATTTTGTGAAATTCAAAATTTTGAGAAATCCAAATACATTTTTTTTTTTTAAACAAAATTTTCAGAAAAAATCAGAGTTATCCAAAAACCGGAATATATGTGATCGCGACGTATACGGTGAATATGTGTACCAAATTTCAAGTCGATATCTTTAAAAATGACCGAGTTATGACCTTTAAATGACAAAAATCGGCCACTTTTCACAATATTACTTTGCATAAAAACGCATTTCCATTTTTGCTTTTTACTTCTATTTATATGGAACAAACAATGTTCTAAGGTCATTTTTCGCGTTCTAGACGAAAAACAAACCCATAAACATGTGTTACAACGCCTAATGACCGTAATATGCAGTTTGACCTCGTGACCTCGGATGACCTTGACCTGACCCAAGGTCACAAACAGCTTAGAAAGGTACTTAGAAGTGTCAGACACACGAATCATACCGATTTATCGACAGCTTATGCGTTTCATATCGCAATTTTGCGCGACAATTCCATCCATCGAGACCTTTTGACACGGTTAAACATTTTGTACTTGACCTGACCTGTGACGTCATCGGTGACCCCGAGGTCAACAATATTATGTTTTCCTCGATAAATTTTCCAGGGCTATTGAATGCCGTTTGAATTTTTACATTCGGTCTAGTAGTTCCGGAGATCAGAGGGGGGGCTAAAAATAGCCCCCCCACCCCCAGTAAGCCGCGTTATGAAATATACCCCAGTAACTCGCGGGTTAATGGGAGGGGCTATCCTTTGCCCCCCCCCCCCCCCCCCGTGATTCTGCAATAACTCCTAAACGAACACCAGTATCGTCACTAATCTTGCAACACCTTCTTTCACATCAATTATACACATGTTGGCAAAAGGAAAAATATGAGGTTATGATAGGTCAATCGGTAATCACGTCAGAGTGACGTCATGTTCTTCGGTTTTTGTTGCAAAATAATGGTTTGCGGAAAACGCTGTCAAAGGTACAATGTTTGAGATAGACTCAATTGTCTTAAATCATATTACTGACAATACACCGGGCTATTAAATTGCTGTCTCAAATTTGTGAGTTTTGTTAATTTTTTTGTTTGTTGAGAAATCCAGTTTTTTTTAATCAAAAAATCAAAAAAATCAGAATTATCCCAAACTGGATTATATGTGATTGAGACATGTTCGGTGAATATGTGTACCAAATTTGAAGTATCTTCAAAAATGATTGACTTATGACCTTTAAATGACAAAATCGACCACCTCTCACAGCATTACTATGCATACCAAATTAATTTGCGTTTTTGCTTTTTACTTCTATTTTTATAGAACAAACAATGTTCTAATGTCATTTTTCGCGTTCTAGACGAAAAACAAACCCATAAACATGTGTTACAACGCCTAATGACCGTAATCTGCAGTTTGACCTCGTGACCTCGGATGCCCTTGACCTGATTTAAGGTCATAAACAGCTTAGAAAGGTACTTAGAAGTGTCAGACACACGAATCATACCAATTTATCGACTGCTTATGTGTTTAATATCGCAATTTTGCGCGACAATTCCATCCATAGAGACCTTTTGACACGGTCAAACATTTTGTGCTTGACCTGACCTGTGACGTCATCGGTGTCCCTGTCAACAATATTATGTTAGAGTTCGGGCGCGTTCCTCGCCCGGGTCAGACGTGTGCTTTGCCGAGCGTAGAGGCCGGCCGGGGCGGTGTGGCGGGGCAGCGGTGGCGGCCGCAGTGACACAGTCACCACAGACTGAGTGCCACGAGAGCTCACATTGCGTTAATCTGAGCCAGTGACAGACAGTGAGAATCAGTGAGAGGCAGTGAGAGACAGAGAGCTCAACAGCGGCCGATCGACATGGCAGTCCAAAGTCAGACTCCGTCGGACTCTGAATACGTCGTCGAAGACGGAGAGAATCGAGTTCGAGCGGACGTACCCGGCAGTCCAGCGATCGGATCCAGGCAGGTCTCGGTTCCCGCGATGCTCCAAACGGGATACAGAGCGGGCAAACAGAAGAGGAAAAGACGAGTTAGCTGAGGATCCAGATCACCTGAGAAAATAGACTCGGCACTCTTGACGGCGATCCAGCAAAAGATTGCAACCAGTGAGCAGAGGATAATCTCTTCGTTTGAAAGTAAGTTTGCCTCTTTCGAACACCGAATAGAGATTCTCGAGTCAGAAGTTTACGACAAAAATGTCCAGATCGACAACATTCAGAGTCAAGTGTCTGCTCTGAAACTGGAAAACCAGGAGATGAAAAGTCAGGTAGAGTCTATGGACATAAACAACCGAGCAGACTCTCTGATTTTCACGACCAAAGACTTTGGTCCTACCAGCGCTGAAGAGAACGCCTCGGCAAAAGTTGAAGAAATCATATCTGCACGGTTCAGTGATGTACAGTTCACCAAAGCTGATACTCAGGCGGCCCATCGGCTTCAGTCGAAAGACACGATCATCTGCAAGTTTCACAACAGAGAGGTGCGCGACAACATCTACAGAAAAAGATTTGAGCTGATGGGACAGAGTGATCGATCCCAAAATTCGATATTCATAAACGAATCGCTGACCAAGAACAACAGAGCACTGTTCAACGAGCTTCTCGCTGAGAAGCGGGACCGCAAGGTGTACACGGTGTTCACCCGTGCTGGTGTCGCTTTTTGCAAAGTGTCTCGTGAGAGCAAAGCTGTCAAAGTGGACAGTAAGAACAAAATCACGGGCATTTTGCGCGACACTCGTCAGCGCTGCAGTTAGATCGGACGTTACCGAGGTGAGGCGATCTGCGACGGAGACAGTGCCATTGGTCGATATGGTTACCTAGTGGCTTAACGGGCTAGGATGAATAGCCAGTGTCCTGCCATGTTAGGCGTAAGTTAATTAAAGCTTCATTAGAAGACGAATCGTTTGAGTTTGTATATCAAATTGTTTTTTTCATGCATAGTTTCAACGGTTGTTGCAATCCAAGTGAAGTCTCCAGTTGTCCAGTTCTTTGCCTAGATACATGGTAGAAACAATGTCACGACGTTGCGGTTTGTTTTATAATGAGCGCAGATAGCTATTACTATTATTTGTGACGCTAACTGCAGCGGCCGCCAGAATCCGTGGTCACGCGGCCAGAGCCGCCCAGTCAGCTGTCTGGCTCCTTCCCATTATAACCCCATCCCTCCCCGTCCCCACATGCACAGGGCGTCTGGCGATCACATCCCGAGCCCCACCCATTTAGGTCGGACGCACGTGCGTTCGTCCGACCTAAATGGGTGGGGCTCGGGATGTGATCACGAGGCCCCTGTGCATGTGGGGACGGGGAGAGATGGGGTTATAACGGGGAGGAGAAAGGTTACGCGACTTCGATGCACGGACATGAATGTAAAGCGGGAGTGATGGACGGTAATGCGGGTGTAAAGGACACACACACATGCGACAGCACATTTATTGACGCACATGAAATGGACACACACTACTCCACACAAGTAGATTACACACGGCATGGCGACAGAGAGAAGGAAGACGAAGACATGTTCATCATAATACGATGGACGATATTTTCGTAACGACGTTCAACTGCAGAGGGCTCAGGCAACGGGTAAAGAGACGCAGTATTTTCAGACACATCCACACGACTTATCCACGTAGTATAGTGTGTTTGCAAGAAACACACTCTGAACATCGACATGAGCAAATATGGCAAAATGAGTTCGGGGGAAGGATATTGTTTTCCCATGCTCCCTCGGTGTTCCAGGCTGGTGTAGCAATTCTATTTCCGCGAACGTTTTCGGGAAAGGTGGATACAATCGTTTGTGACCGAAATGAAATAATGGTTTCAGCTACGGTAATAATTAACAGCAAAAAGTTTTTTTGATTGGGGCCTACGGACCAGCAGTTGGTCTTCAAATAAATAAGATTAAGTTTTTAAACGAAATCCAAGATATACTGATTGACAATGCAGAACCAAACATTATTCTGGCTGGCAATTTAAATATTCGCCTTAATGCCCTGGATTCTGATCACAGGTTCCAGCAAACCAGATCGACCATAAAACTATCTGGGCTGATCGATCAGTTCTCACTGGTTGACATTTTTAGGGCACAAAACCCTTCCGGAAGGCAATATACATGGCGCAGGGTAAACCCACTTAAGCAATCACGAATATATTATATATTCGTCAGCAAAGCAATGTATCATGGCAGTGTGACCCGGTGCACGGTTGAAGCCGGAATACATAGTGATCATAGCTTTGTGTACGTTAACATATCACCTTGTAACGACACAAGTGGACCAGAACTATGGCGATTTACTAAAAGGCGGTTAGATAATGAGGAGTTCGCTGGAAAAGTAAAGCAAGAAATTTATGTTGCCAAGAATTTTGGAGGTGATTATAATGCTGATATGGATAAAGGCTTGAAAGTAGAGCTATTGATGGGACGAATACGTGTCATTAGTATAAAGCGCAGTAAAGCAATAGCGGCAAATACTCGTGCCGAGGAAAAGAGTCTATGTAAAAGAGTTTCAGAGTTTGAACGGTCCCTGGAAACATTAACTCCTTTGGAGCTAGGAGAATATCAGGGCACCAAAGAGGCATTGGAAACTATAAAATTTCAGCGAGCAAAATCTGCAATAATAGCCTCGGGTGCTGTTTGGTTAGAGGAGGGGGGAAACCAACGAAGTATTTCCTTAACCGAGAAAAGCAAATATCATCGGGAAAAAAACATAACGGCTCTAAAGGACGGGGATAATGTCGTCCGTGGAAATAAGGCGATACATAAATTGTGCAGCAAACATTTTAGGGAGGTATATAGGTCTAGAGGGACATCACAGCGTCTCGCGCGGATTTTTTTTGACAAGCACATTATACCTAAATTGTCCAATGAAGTTCAGCAGCGATGTGAGGGTGAAATTACATCGGAAGAATGTAAAGTAGCATTGTCTAAAATGTCGCTTAACCCTATTTGTAACAGGGGGGCGGATTCCGCCCCGCCCCCCCCCCCCCCCCCTTCATGTTTTTCGCAGATATCTCCAGAACGGCTGGGAGCAGGCCCATTAAATTTTGGGGCTTTTCATAGAATTGAAAACCACATATGGGGTCAAAATTTAGTGTTCTTAACCTCAATGGAGGCGGTTCCAGGGCACAGTTTTGGGTGGGTTCGGAGGCGAAATTTGGCGATAATTCGGAAATGCGATCTTCACGGTTTCTTCTTAACTGCCTCAAGTATGAAGGGGTTACATCGGTTTAAGGTGATTGCAACAAGTGCAAATTAGTTGATGTTAATGAAATATCATAAAAATTGCATGGCAGAGGCGGTTTCAGGGGCTTGAAAAAGGGGGGTTTCCAGGAAGTATTCAATGTTTGGCGGGAAGCCAATATAGCAATGTAAGGGGCATTTATAGCTATCAAGATGTAAAAGATAGCTTCTGCTTCCATTATTTGCATAATTTATTACATATAGAGTTTCAGGGGCGTGTTCAGGCACATGAAAAGGGGGGTGACTGGCATGGTGATGACGATATGCCAGTGATAACGGCGCAATAGCTGGTTACCTTATAATGATATATGCACATATGAGGCCAGAAAAGGGAATAAAGTCATTTTTTGCAGAGGCGCGCTAAGGAATGGAAGAAAGGGGGTCATATTATTGCAAGGAAACTAAGAGGCATGGGCGTACAATGACATAACATACTGCTGTTTTCGGATGAAAAACGCACCACAAGGTACTCTACGAATTATTATAAGATAATAGACGAGTCCAGGTAGGGTGAAAAGGGGGGTAAGCAATGTTAATTGAAGTTGTAAGTGAAATAGTCACTGTTGACTAGTTAGTATCATAATAGCGGATAATATACTTATCAAAAGGTCTTGCGCCGCCCCAGTTTGTATCCTGGATACGCCTATGATGAAGTACAACATGCAAAAAGGAACTATCTACGATCAGCAACATATTTATAGTGCTGGGTAGCAACTTGTCTGCGGTTAATATTGTTTTCCACTTTGACCTCCCTTTTTCACTAACCTGGTACCGCCTATGGCAAAAATATTATTTATAACTGTTTTGTCTAATGTCACAATCACATACCATTTCATTTATCAAAAAAACAACATCAAAAAATGATTTTATTACGCATTTACTTCACCTCCATATTGAGTGACCTGCACACGCCTATGATTTTTGAATTTTCAAACGTCACCATCATATATCCATTTACAATTCAATCTCTATCGATTCCTATTAGTTGTCTTAAAATCGGTTCATAAACATGACAGCTATGTTGGATCAAAAATACCACTAAAATTTGTAGTTTTTGCCCCCCTGTTACCCCCCTATCAAAAATATATATTGTTTTTTAATTAGAAATGTAGATCATGTTGAGGGGAACCAAACACCGTTTCATTTTGGAAAATCGGACGGGTAGATCTCGAGATTTCCAGGGGGGCGGAATCCGCCCCCCCCCCCCCTCTGTTACAAATAGGGGTAGCCAGGAGCCTGTTACAAATAGGGTTAATAAGTCTCCTGGTGTCTCGGGATTCTCCGCATAATTTTTTTTCTCGATTATTCTGGGAAGACATAGGCCAAATTATAGTTGACTATGTTAACCCTATTCCCTGCGGGCGGCCAAAATTACGTTAACCCTCGCCCTAGGAGAGCTTTTTTCACCTTCGCCCTACGGGGGGGGGGGGTGAAAACACAGCCCCCCCCTGTTAACTTCCAAACCAAGCAACTTAGAACAATGCGGTAAGAACCAGCATGTTACCTGTCATTAGAGGAATCTAACAGTACGCGATTTTTAGGTTTAGGTCAACGGGTGACCTTCCAGGGCAAGTGAATGACCTCGGATTTACCACGTCCAGAACAGCGATTTTGCTCTTCAGAAAACCTCAAAATTAGAAATTGATAAATGTAAATAACAAGGCATGTTCCTAGACCAGTTTTGGCTCCGAAATACAAAAAAGGTAATGATTTGTTCCTATCTTGTCCAAAAATGTCAAAAAAAGTTATAAAAAAATGACGTCATCAGATTCTTACACTTAGGAAGCCATCACTCAGTCAAAAAGGAAGATATTGCTTTGAAGTTTGGTATGGATATTTACCATACTCAGTTCTCTCACATATATTCCGTTTTGTTTTAATATCTTTGAAATTTTTTATTTTGTGTTTTTTTTTCTCCAAAATAATCTTCTTTTTTTAATTTTATTGGTCAAAAACCTAAAATTTAAACAATCAAAGACTGCCATTTTAAAGAGAATGCTATTTTGCATCTTTGGTTAATTGCGTTTGCAATTTGCTTTAAAACTCTTTTTTCTACAATTTGTCCAATATTTCTTTTTTTTACCAACATGACGTCATCAAAACATTATTCTCTCCCAAACTTCTAGACCAATTTCAATTACATTTTTACAGATTACGTATAATTGTTGTAAACTCAGCTACAAAAATTGTCAACAAGGTGCACCCAATGTGTCCAAAGTTATTCAAGAAAAACCTCAGGGGGGCTGTCAGCCCCCCCCCCCCCCCCGTAGGGCGAGGGTTAACCTGCGGGGAGGGGCAGATTCTGCCCCCCCCCCCCAGATATCTCGAGAACCGCTCGGTCGATTTCAATGGGGTAAACGCCAATCGATTCGTCAGGACAAAATATCTCTTTTGGACCCAATAATTATTGTTTTGTTCAAATATTCAAAAATAAAAGCCAAATATTCCAGTGCCAAATATTGATAAAGTAGCCAAATATTCAAATATAAAAGTTAAAATGCCAAGGGGAAAAATATACGAAAGTTTTGTGTTTTTTTAAAGGTCATTTTGGCCATTTGGCTAGACCGATTTTCATGCCCCAAACGTTTTTGAGCCTCAAATATACTGGCCTTTAATATATCAAAAGACAAAAACAAAAAACAAAATCATAGGCGTATTCAGGGAATGTAAAATGGGGGGATTTTCTGAAAATATGTGCTGTTGGTGACTGTTTGGGACGACATGAACGTCACATGTGTATGCTGCAATTTGTTAAATTTAATATATTGCGCATAGGCGGATCCAGGAAAAAACATTGGGGTACCATGTGCGTAACGTTTTTTCATCTTACTATTTTGAAGCTAAACCTAATTTGAGGTTGGGTATCGGCTCCCATTTTTTCATCCTGAGTGCGCCTCTGCCCCCAAAATATGTATAATCCCAGTATCTATGATGCATATTGCATTGAAATTGTTTCTGACTCATTTATTGCACTGCAAACCACGAATGAAGTATGCGCCGCAAAACCGCATTTGTAATACCCTCCCCAAATTAGGAGCCTGGAACCGCCTCTGCTGGACCGATTTTTTCAAAATGTTAACAACACGCGCCATTAATATTTGGGAAAATTCACCAAGTTTCAGGACGGTTTGGAATCTTAACAGTTTGGAATCGGCAAGTGAGAAACCACCGGGAGGGGCAGAATCTGCCCACCCCCGCAGGGAATAGGGTTAATGATGCTCGCCGTAAAGGGGATTTTTTTTTATATCGCAAAGAAGGGAAGTCATAACACTGATTCCTAAGAAGGAGGGAGATCAGAGCAACATAGAAAACAAAAGGCCTATATGTTTATTGGACATAATTGACAAAATCGTAGGCAAAGTGATTGCTAATAGGTTGTCCTCGGTCATTGATAAACTCGTTTCGCGTACACAAACAGGATTCATTCGGGGACGATTTATAGGAGAAAATGTTAGACTTGTTAGTGATGTCATTGAATACTGTGACACTGACGGTATAAATGGCTTGATCATGGCGTTGGATTTTAAAATGGCATTCGATTCTATATCCCACGATTTTCTATTTTTGGAGAGCCTGCCTTCAAGTTTGGCAAAAACTTTGTCGCATGGGTCAGACTATTGTATAAAGGTTCGCTTCTGACAGTCGTTAACAATGGTCACACATCGGACTGGTTTCCTTGCGAAAGAGGCACGTTTCAGGGCTCACCTGTTGGCGGGCTTCTATTTGCTTTAATTGTAGAAATTTTAGCAATCACTAGTAAGGAGTTGCCAACAATAAAAGGCATCAAAATCAGTCATACTGAAGTTAAAATAAGTAAATATGCCGATGACAGCACTTTATTTATTGCTGAAGAGTGTTCAGCTGCAGAGGCGATAGCAGTATTGACCCAGTTTGAAGAAGCTTCCGGGCTAGCATTAAACAAGTCCAAAACAAAAGTGATGTGGATAGGTCGGGGAAAAATTGCAAGCAGGTAGTATGTGGTATTAGGCCATCGGAGAAGTTAAAGGTCTTGGGGGTATGGTACAGTGCTAAAGGCAGCTGTGCCCTTGACAACATTACGCCAGTTCAGCAAAACGTTCAAAGGGTTATTGGCGCCTGGAACCATAGAGCCCTGACTATCAAGGGCCGAATCACGGGGGCAAAAACTCTATTAGTATCCCAATTAGTGTATCTTGCAGCATGTGTGGAGATTCCTTCTAAACAACTCAAGCAAATTGATGAAAAGATAATGAGCTTCATTTGACGTGGGAGACCTCCGAAAGTTGCCAAGAATGTACTTATACAGAACATTGAGAGCGGAGGGCTTAAAGCCGTCTCAGTCCATGTGCTATACAAGGCGTTAAAAATATCATGGGTAAGAAGACTCATCTGCAATAAAGAAGCAACATATGCTGAACTTCTACAAGCCCGTTTAGGCATTGTAAACATTGATGATATAATACGGCCGGATATATGTTTGAAGTCCGTCAGACATTTTAAGATGGCAGAGTTTTATAAAGACATAATTAAAATGTTGCAGCAGCACAATCCTGTTAGTCCTAGAAACTCCCGAGCAGAATGGCTATGGCATAATGATGCAATAAAAATGGGGAAGAAAGGGACATTCATTCCTGATATGTACAGGGCAGGCATACAAAGAATAAGTGATATGACTCCGGTGAACGGACGTTTTTTGAGTCACGGACAAATGCAATTAAAATATCCGGAGATGTCTGCCAATTTGTTAACATACCATGGCCTTGTCTCAGCCATACCAACAGCATGGAAACACAATATCATCTCCCAGCTCTCTTCAGCTGCCACCGACGAGCATTCGGAGGTTGAGATTCAGGTCGGACGAAAAGTCTGTACCGTCAAGGAAATGACTAATGCATTGATTTATTCACATTATTTGCCATCAACAGTACCAAGCGCGCAGCGCAGGTGCACTGCAGATAGCTTTAAGTTATGCTCATGGAGCACGATGTACAAAAACCGTACACTTGCACGAGCTCCACTCGACTACAATCACTGCAGTACAGAATACTACATCGATACATACCAACACGAAAGTACTTACACACAAGAGGTATAGTCACAAGTTCTCTTTGTGAAACTTGTGGTAATACTGACGACATGAAACACTTCTTCTACGAATGTAGAGACATTAAACCACTTTGGAATACAATTTGCCAACAGCTGAACACAAAATGCATAGGCTATACCTTAGATAGTGGTCCAGCTAACGTAATCTTTGGTATTGACGATGGGCCCTCGGCCGCAAATGTGCTCTTGCTACTAGTCAAACAGTACATTGTCTCATGCAAAATAGAATATAACACAGCCAAACCAAGCATGCAAGCATTAAACAACATCATAAATGCACACATACAAATAGAAAGAGTTAACGCCCGGTGCAACGACAAACACTGAGCAATTGCATTAACAAATGGAGGGAGCTATTGGATACTGATGGAGGGATACAACTGTGGACATAGCGTGTGCGAGAATGAATTGTTGATGTTTACCTAGGATAGAAGTAGGACATGTGATGTCCGAGCCCCCGCCCACCCGCTGACCGGGCTAACCCGGGACCGGCCCCCAGCAAACTCTGCGGGGGCCGGTCGACCGGCCAATACATGACAAGGCGGGGCAATACATGGCAATACATGACAAGGTGACGAACCGTGTAAGGTGTGCAGCAAGCATGTGTCCGTGTGTTTTTAAGATATGTCAATTAAAACAAAACTGAAAAAGGTACAAAGAATAGGATAGGCCCCGCCCTTTCCCCACCCGGGCTAACCCGAGACCGGCCCTCAGCATGTGCTGCAGGGCCGGTCGGACGGCGCGGCCGGGCGCGCGGGGCGCCGGCCTCTCTGGTCGACGTCTCGCAAGGTGGCGAGGGGGCGCCGCTTCGCGAACGGGAGCCGCTGCAAAACGCGAGGCGGCGCGGGCGGGGGTCGCCTATGGTCACATGTGATCGCAATAATGTACTGTATGTTCGTGTAATGTATACTGTGGTGGGGTTTGATAGTGTAAGAGAAACATTGTGGTGACAACATGATATCCTAGAAATGAAAATAAACAAACTACCACACTAAACACAAAATATATGTTTCCCTCGATAAATTTCCCAGGGCTATCGAATGCCGTTTTAATTTTTACAATCGGTTTAGTAGTTCCGGAGATCCGAGGGGGGGGGGGAAATAGCACCCCCCCCCCCCCCCCCAGTAAGTCGCGTTATGAAATATACCCCAGAAACTCGCGGGTTAAGCACGCGTGGGAAGCCATATCGGACGGATACCAGACGGACGTCATTTACACTGATTATTCGGCCGCTTTTCAGAGTGTCAACCACGCGCTTCTCATTCACAAGTTAAAACACTCTTAGTACTTTGTGTTTGCATCTCTAATGGTGAGCCGAGATGGCCGAGTTGGCATCTCCAATGGCCTGCGGCTGAGGCCGCCCACCACGAGTGACCGCCTGTCCAGAGACAAATACACAGTTGCTTTACGCTAGACCTGGCGTGTGGTCAAGACTGAAGGAACCGAGACCGAACGGAACATGGCGCGGTCGGTAGTTGTTCAGTGAAGCGCGGGTATCGTGTGCGATATTCTGTGCCAATAGTGATACGTGTTCTGCAGTGGACCGTTCAGTGAAACGCGATATTCCGTGACTGCGATGTCGGACACGGACGAGGACATCAAACCCGCTGCGGTTACACCGGCGGAGACGTTCACCGGCGGTGCGGCGGCTGCGCCGGCCGGGACGTCGACGGCTACGCCGGTGGAGACGTCGACGAATTCGCTCACGCCCTTCTGGAACTGCGCAACACCCCGCGAGCTGACGGGCGCGACTCACCGGCGCAGGTCCTATACGGACATCCTCTGCGATCCGCAGTCCCGGCACACCACAGTGCTTTCGCGCCACAATGGCAGAAGGCGGCGGAAACCTGTGATGCCGGTGCCATGGAGCAGAGACGGCGTACCGAAGAACGCTACAACGCAGCAGCGCACTCCCATCCGGCACTCCGCGTCGGACAGCGAATCCTGGTTCAGGATCCTGCCACCAGAGTGGGGGATCGCACCGGCAGCATCACTGGTGTGGGAGCCAGGCGAGACTACACTGTGAAGCTGCCGAGCGGACGACTTCTCTGGAGAAACCGGCGCTATCTGAGACCCCATCGTGCCCTCAGCTCCGAGAACCCGTCGCCTCCGTCAACCGCCACTCAGCAGCAGCAGCAGCAGCTACCGCGGAGAGACCAGCCGCCGCCGTCACCCATACTACGCCGCAGTACACCGCCGCCGCCGTCTGCGCTGCGCCCCAGTGCACCGCTGCCGCCGTCACCCGTGCTGCGCCGCAGTACGCCGCCGCCGCCGCCGGCGCTGCACCCCAGTGCAACACCCCGCCGTCACCCGTGCTGCGCCGTAGTGCACTGCCGCCGCCACCTGGGCTGCGGCGCGGCGCACGGCCGCCGACATCTGTGCCGTGTCGCCGTACATCGCCGGCGCCGCACACAGCGCCACCACCTGCCACCGAGGCACCGGAACCTCGACGCAGCACCAGAACCAGACAACCCGCGAAACAGCTCTCTGTCAGCTGGGGAACGAAAACGTACCACCCTTGATATGGTTATATGATCGGATCGGATCGTTATGATCTTGCAATTAACGTTACACCTATATGCATCGCAATGCGCTAGCGTGGCTTCTGATCGTTTATGGGTACCTATATTCGCCTCTCCGTTATAAGTTGCTACTTTATTCTGTTTGTTTAAAACGTTAATTGATTTGTGAGAACTGTGCGATTGTCAGATGCCTCTCACTCTTCCGTTTTCACTGCATATTCGTTCGTGCGTCTTGGGAGAGGTGTGAGCATATCTGGGGGGAGGTGTTTACATCTCTAATGGTGAGCTGAAGTGGCCGAGTTGGCATCTCCAATGCCCTGCGGCTGAGGCCGCCCACCCCGAGTGACCGCCTGTCCAGAGACAAATACACAGTTGCTTTCCGCGAGACCTGGCGTGTGGTCAAGACTGAAGGAACCGAGACCGAACGGAACACTTTGAAAGAGCTCGCACTGAAATGGTTCGTCTCGTATCTGTCCGATAGACGCCAGAGAGTTATCGTCAACGGAAAAACCTCCGACTGGAAACCGGTTATCTCCGGTGTTCCAGATGGATCACTTTTGGCTCCCCTTCTCTTTTCGATGTTTATTAACAATCTACCGTGCCAAATGGAATCCGGCTGCCTTCTGTATGCTGATGTCAAAATTTCCCGTAAAATCACCTCTCCATCTGATGGACTGTTGCTGCAGAGAGGGATCTTAGCCATCTGGCAGCGTGGTCCGTCAGGTGGGGACTGGCTCTCAACCCTGTAAAATGCAAATAGTTTACGATGACTCTCAGGCGTGCACCCGTCCAGACAGAGTATTTTATCGCTGGTAACGAGCTGGAACATGTGAGTAAGATCAGGTACCTGGGTGTAACGCTGGATACCAAATTAACTTTCGCACCACATGTATCGGATACTGTCAGCAGGGCCAACCCGGCACTCGGCCTCCTTATATGCTCTTTCCAAGTAGGTACCAGCAAGTCAAAATTCAACCGAAGCGCAGTATTAGCTGCGTACTTCGTGAATGAGCGATCGATTTTAGAATATTGTAGCGTGGTCTAGGCGAGGGCGGCCAACTCCCACAAGGTGCGGGTCGATCGAGTGCAGCACAAGTTCCTCATTTGGCTGCTAGCTCACACTTCCTCCGGACAAACGAATTATCTTTCTTATGGTAGCCTTCTGCTAAATTTCAAAATTCCATCTTTAGCACAACGCAGAGTACGGCATGACATGCTCTTCCTGAGGAACATTCTGCGGGAGAGAGTGGACTCTGAGGTTCTGCTCAACTCTTTTCCTCTGCACGTGCCGCCTCGATTGTCCCGCACCCTCACCCTGCTCGCCGTGCCTCGAGCTCGAGTCGGAACTATCGAATCAGGGATGTTCTGCAGAATCCCTAAAGCCATGAATGTTTTCTTGGCCAGTCATTTGAACGCAGACATCTTTTATGACAGTTTTGGCGTTTTTATAGCTCTGGTGATCAGGTACTTTTTAACCGTATAGTCATCATCACTTCGTCCATCATTGCATTCATCTTCTACTTTTAGAACGACCTTAGGCTGTGATATATGTGTTGTGTTTCATGTCTTTTATATTTTTGACTTCGCCTGTCAGTGGCGTATGACTCTGTTGGCAATGAAAGTAAATACACAAATAAACAAAGGCTTGAGTAGGAACTTGGAAATGTAGATCAGTGACACGGGCAGTTGAGATAAACTATGCCAGTTATTTAACCCTATTTGTAACAGGGGGGGGGCGGATTCCGCCCCCCCCCCTCATGTTTTTTCGCAGATATCTCCAGAACGACTGGGAGCAGGCCCATGAAATTTTGGGACTTTTCCCAAAACAGATTTTCACATATGGAGTCAAAATTTGGAGTTCTTAAACTGAACAGAGGCGGTTCCAGGGCACGGTTTTGTGTGGGTTCGGCGGCGACATTTGGCGATAATCCGGAAATGCGATCTTCACGGCTTCTTCGTAACTGCCTCAAGTATGAAGGAGTTACATCGATTTACGGTGATTGCAACATATGCAAATTAGTTGATGTTAATGCAATATCATAAACATTGCATGGCAGAGGCGGTGTCAGGGGCTTGAAAAGGGGGGGGGGGGTTCTAGGAAGTATTCAATGTTTGGCGGGAAGCCAATAGAGCGATGTAAGGGGCATTTATAGCTATCAAGATGTAAAAGATAGCTTCTGCTTCCATTATTTGCATAATTTATTACATATAAAATTTCAGGGGCGTGTTCAGGCACATGAAAAGGGGGGTGACTGGCATGGTGATGACGATATGCCAGCGATAACGGCGCAATACACGGTTATCTTATAGTGATATATGCACATATGAGGCCAGAAAAGGGAATACAGTCATTTTTTTGCATAGGTGCGCTCAGGAATGGAAAAAAGGGGTCATATTATTGCAATGAAACTAAGAGGCATGGGCGTACAATGACATAACATACTGCAGTTTTCGGATGAAACACGCACCACAGGGTACTCTACAAACGATTATAAGAGAATAGGCGAGTCCAGGTAGGGTAAAAAGGGTGGTAAGCAATGTGAATTAAAGTTGTAAGTGAAATAGTCACTGTTGACTATTTAGTATCCTAATAGCGGATAATATACTTATCAAAAAGTCTTGTGCCTCCCCAGTTTGGATCCTGGATACGCCTATGATGAAGTACAACATGCAAAAAGGAACTATCTACGATCAGTAACTTATTTATAGTGCTGGGTAGCAACTTGCCCGCGGATAATATTTTTTGTCTCCAATTTGACCTCCCTTTTTCACTAACCTGGTACCGCCTATGGCAAAAAATATGATTAATAACTGTTTTGTCTAATGTCACAATAACATACCATTTCATTTATTAAAAAAAAAAAACATAAAAAATGGTTTCATTACGCATTTACTTCACCCCATATTGAGTGACCTGCACACGCCTATGATTTTTGAATTTTCAGAAGTCACCGCCATATATCAATTATTTCCAATTCAATCTCTATCCATTCCCATTAGTTGTGTTAAAATCGGTTGATAAACATGACAGCTGTGTTGGATCAAAAATACCACTAAAATTTGTAGTTTTTGCCCCCCTGTTGCCCCCCTATCAAAAATTTAGATTTATTTATTATTTAGAAATATAGATTGTGTTGAGGGCAACCAAACGCCGTTTCATTTTTGAAAATCGGAAGGGTAGATCTCGAGATCTCCTGGGGGGGGGGGGGCGGAATCCGCCCCCCCCCCCTGTTAAAAATAGGGGTAGCCAGGAGCCTGTTACAAATAGAGTTAATGAATCTCTAATGTTCCATTACACTGGCTGCATGAAATACTGGCAAACCTTTCCCTACAAATGAACAGTAAGATAGGCACCGGGCTTAGTTTTGTTACCTGCTGCTCAAACATCTAATCTTGGTCTCCCCTGAACTTTCCAGTATAGCCCTTCATGGGAAACATTTGCAGACCCCATCCCGTTCCAGCCCATTACGCCAGACCCAAGCCCGTTGCAATCCGAATTAATAATTGATGGGGCTCCCATTCCCACCCGTTTCCGTATATTTCACTTTTTGTGGTGCTAAAAAAATGAAATGGTCTGTCCCAAACAATTCCAACCCATACATTTTCCCCAAAAAATCCCCATTCCCACCCATTTCCATCCTGTTCCATGGGTTCCATGGGGATTCCCATTCCATGAAGGGCTCTACTTCCTAGGTAAGCACCTACCTACTCTGGTTGTGTGAAGTTCAGGAGCCTTTCACTTTATTCCCAGGTAAGCACCTACCTACTATGGTTGTGTGAAGTTCAGGAGCCTTTCACTTTATTCCCAGGTAAGCACCTACCTACTATGGGTAGGTGCTTACCTACCCATAGTAGGTTGTGAAGTTCAGGAGTCTTTCACTTTATTCCCAGGTAAGCACCTACCTACTATGGTAGTGTGAAGTGCAGGAGCCTTTCACTTTATTCCTAGGTAAGCACCTACCTACTATGATTGTGTGACGTTCAGGAGCCTTTCACGGTATTTATTTTATTCAACTGTATCACCAACGGGATGAACCCAATGACAGGTGAAGTCAAATTGTTAAAAACGTAAACACATACACACAAATACAGCTACAAAAGTATAAATAAAACGACGATAACAGAACAAGATATAAAAAACGCATTACATGTCACGCAGAACATCATGCAATCCACACTGCTTCCTGACATATTTCAGCACCTGCCGCTTGAAGGAGCCATGGCCATCATCGAAGATGTCGGCCGGGACAATCTTCTCTCTAAGGAAGGCGTTCGTGACCAATGGCAAGCGAGTGAACATTCCATTCTGCACGATGTTGACACGAGAGTGAGGAACACTAAGCAGGTTTTGTTGGCGTGTCGATCGGGCGGGCACGTGAAGAGAGAAGCTTTCGAGCAAACGCGGTGTGTCCAGTTTGCTGCATAGAACGTTTTTGAGGAAAAGGAGATCATGCTGAACTCGCCTTGCGGCTAGAGTGGGGATTTTGAAGTGGTGACAGAGGTCACGATAGGAGAGAGAAGGAGCATTTCCGGACTGGGTGTTGTGGAGAAGCCACATAAAGAATTTGTGCTGCACCCGATCGACCCGCTTTGTATGGAAGTCGGCCGCACCAGCCCAGATCACAGTTGAAAACTCGAGAATAGATCGCACGTTGGAAAAATGGGCAGCTACAATGGCTGTGCGATTGAAGTTTGAACCGTTGTTCGAGCCAGATTGAAAAGAACGGATGAGGAGACCCAGGGATCGATTTGCTCGTTTGACGATGCTGTCAACGTGCGCAGCAAAAGTAAGTTTTCGATCCAATGTCACACCCAGGTCACGTATCTCCTCTACATGATCAAGTTAAACTTGGAGCTGCCTATATAGTAGCTGGTCTGGACTGGTGCGCGCCTGAGGGGTGATCGTGAACGCTTTGCATTTGGATGGATTTAAGTTTAGTCCCCATCTGACAGACCAGGCTGAGAGACGACTGATATCATCCTGCAGCAGTCCGCCCGTCAGACGGGGTGCTAATTTTGCGATAAATTTTGACGTCATCAGCATACATGAGACAATACATGAGACAGCATACATGAGACACTGTATTCCAGGTAAGCACCTACCTACTATGGTTGTGTGGAGTTCAGGAGCCTTTCACTTCATTCCCAGGTAAGCACCTACCTACTATGGTTGTGTGAAGTTCAGGAGCCTTTCACTTTTATTCCCAGGTAAGCACCTACCTACTATGGTTGTGTGAAGTTCAAGGAGCCTTTCACTTTATTCCCAGGTAAGCACCTACCTACTATGGTTGTGTGAAGTTCAGGAGCCTTTCACTTTATTCCCAGGTAGCACCTACCTACTATGGTTGTGTGAAGTTCAGGAGCCTTTCACTTTATTCCCCAGGTAAGCACCTACCTACTATGGTAGTGTGAAGTTCAGGAGCCTTTCACTGTATTCCTAGGTAAGCACCTACCTACTATGGTTGTGTGAAGTTCAGAAGCCTTTCACTTTATTCCCAGGTAAGCACCTACCTACTATGGTTGTGTGAAGTTCAGGAGCCTTTCCACTTTATTCCCAGTTAAGCACCTACCTACTATGGTTGTGTGAAGTTCAGGAGCCACAAAGTCGCTCTGCCTCTTGCTGCTTGCAAACCATTTGCACTGTTACCAGTTGTTTGTTACAGTTTGGTACATATGTATACAGTTATTATTATCATATGTACTATTGCGCGCTGACTGCCACCGGTCATCGTGATTTACATCCGAAGAATATGTATAGGAAAAACTAACTTAATTTTAATATTTTGCATCCTACCGAGATGTGCAACAGGAATAGGGGTTACCTGAGGCTTGGTTCCGCTCACGGTCTGGTTCCAATATTATATTTTCGTTTTCCACCACCTCAAATTAAATTTTCACGCCGCTTCGCGGCGTCACATCGGTGGCCAACGTCATAATGAAGCCATCGCCATGGGTCTTCGTTCGGTTGTAACGGTGAATTAAATTATAGCATGTTTAGCTCTTATTCTCTACGCCTATGTTTTCTGGGTTTTATCAAGCAAACCCGTACAAATTTCGTGCTAAATAACAAGTACCTACTATAACATGAAAATCCACGTTAAAAATGCTTGCAATGGCTAAAATACACGAATAAAAAAATGGTTTTGTGTTCTGTCATTTCAGCCGACCACCTCCCCCCCCCCAACTAAAAAATAATCGCGACGCCCTAGGTACAGCTGACAATTGACATAGTTTTTCTCAATGTAAGGCAATGTCGGAACAATACCAAACTGCAAGCTGACATCTTTCCTTTTTCGATGTCCAAAGGTCGAAAACTAAAAAAAAACACAAAAAACATCAAAATAAAGAAATCATTAGCAATCGTGTGATTGCAAAATAAAGTGGCCAAAATTCGGAGGAAATTCGAAATTGGGGGGTAGGTCGGGTCCGCTAAAAACGGTTTGCCCCCCCCCCCCAAAAAAAAAAAACGGCCGCGTGGATCCGCCCTTGTACTGATATAAGGGCATATAATCACAACAGGCAGAGTGGAAAACATATTTTCCATACAATGTTGTCAAAAAACATACAAGAGAAGCCCGGAATTCGATGGGAACCGAAATTCGTTACCAAGTAGGTACTTGGGAGCAGTGGCGTACCCAGGATTCACTCCAGAGGGATACATTTTATCGGGGGGCATAAGGTGCCCCCACCCAAAAAAAAATCCACGGATATGGCCCACTGTATTTTTAGCGGGGGCATATTTTCTACAATTTTCAACAAACTAGGCCTCCTTACTCGTTCTTTCAAGTCGTGTACTAGCACTTCAAAATTCAACCGGAGCGCAGTGCTAGCTGCGTACTTCGCGAACGTGCGTTCGATTTTAGAATACTGTAGCGTGGTCTGGGCGGGGGCGGCAACTCCCACACGGTGGGGGTCGATCGAGTGCAGCACATGTTTCTCATTTGGCTACTCACTCATACATCCTCCGGACATGCTAATTCTCTCCATATGGTAGTCTTCTGCTCCATTTCAAATTTCCTCCTTAGCATCACGCAGAGTGCAGCATGACCTGCTTTTCCTTGAGGAACATCCTGCGGGGAAAGTGGACTCACAGGTCTGCTCGAATCGTTTTCCCTGCACGTGCCGCCTCGATCGACCCGCGCCGTCTCTCTTTTAACCGTGCCTCGAGCACGGGTAAGAACTGTGGCCTCTGGGATGTTCTGCCGCTCCCTAGACCCATGAATGCCTTTTTAGGCAGTGCTTTTAACCCTATTTGTAACAAGGGGGGTAGCGGATTCCACCCCCTCATGTTTTGCGCAGATACCTCCAGAACGGCTGGGAGTAGGCCCATGAAATTTTAGGACTTTTCCTAGAATTAAATTCCGCATTTGGAGTAAAAATTTTAGTTCTTAACCTGAACAGAGGCGGTTCCAGGGCATTGTTTTGGGAGGGTTCGGGCGGCGACATTTGGCGATAATACGTAAAGGCGATCTTCACGATTTCTTCCTAACTGCCTCAAGTATGAAGGAGTTACATCGGTTTACGGTGGTGTGCAACAAGTGCAAAATAGTTGATGTTAATGAAATATCATAAAAATTGCATGGCAGAGCGGTTTCAGGGCTTGAAAAGGGGGGGGGGGGTTCCAAGAAGTATTCAATGCTTGGCGGGAAGCTAATACAGCGATGTAAGGAGCATTTATAGCTATCAAGATGTAAAAGATAGTTTCTCCTTCCATTATTTTTATAATTTATTACATATAGAGTTGCAGGGGCGTGTTCAGGCACATGAAAAGGGG
>JAXIVJ010013472.1:0-37115 GCA_036785665.1 Chirona hameri | reverse complement strand
TATGGGGAGGTTACGAAATTGACCTGACCTTAGGTCACCGATATCAAAATTCCGAGTTATACGAATTGTAAGTACTGATGCCCTCATGAGATCCTGTAAGTTTCAACCTGATCGGTGAAAAACTCTGGCTTTGGCACAACTGCAAACATTTTTGGTGGTGGGGTCACTTGACCTGGTCTGGTGACCTGACCTGAGATGACCCGATATATTTTTATTCTCAAAGCGTGCGCAATTGGTGTCCTAACAGGTGTATCAAAACCCGGCGGCGCTACGCGCCGCCGTTTTTTCGTTATCTTTGAAAAACCTGAGGGGGGGGGGGGGGGGGGAAATCAACCCCCCTGCAGTGCGCGGGTTAAAGAGAACAAATTTATATATTTGAATGAACTAAAATAGTAAAAAAGAAATTTGATAGCTGACTTCGGAGCGATACGACGTTTTGTTTCCAGCTTTTGCTGTGTGAATTTGAGTGACCTTGACCCCGACATCACGTGATCTTGTGTTCGTTGACCTGTGGTGACCCCAAGTACACCTCCGATTCCAATTCTTCACTTTGTGTGGCAGCTGTCCGTACATTGCCAAGCAATTCCAAAAAGATGCGCTTTCCTACCAGACAAGTGCATGGATCCCAAAAACGGATCTCGGGATCCGATCCCATGGACCCTGGATCCGGTATCCCATGGACCCTGGATCCGGTATCTTATGGGATCATAGACCACCCTCTCAATTTTGGCGAGAGATTCATTGAGATCATAATTCCAAGGTCGAACCAGAGTTCGCCACTGGCTAGGCTGGCCCTATGGGCCATGTGCTTGGCCTGGACCGGGCCTGGGCCGGGCCTGGGCCGGGCCTCATCTTTAATGAGTTACTAAACACAATGTTTGTGAACACATGCCCCCCAAAACACGTTTCTAGAGTCGCCTGTGGGCAAACCCCCAAAATAAAAATAAAAATAACACAAGGTGTGCAAAGAACAACTAAGAAGGATCACTGAGTTCGAAATTTTTATGTTTCAGATTTCGATGAAAAACTAGTGACCAATGTGTGCCAAAACCAGTGACCAATGCCTCTCAAAATACTCCCTGAAAGCGCCGTTGATCAATAACAAAAAAATGAAAACAAATGTTCAACATGTCTACAAAAAGCAGTAAAGAAAGGTGTGAAAGTCGTAGGCTCGTATCTACAACGGTTAGAGAATGGGAACTGGTTCTCTTTGAATGCCGAGTCACGCTGAAAACCAAACCATGCCCCCCCCCCCCAAAAAAAAAAGAAACACGCCTGGAGCCACCCCTGGTGAGCTGATTTTTTTAAATCGCAAATGTGCCCAATTAATATTTAGGAAAAGTCCAGAAGTTTGATGACCGTATCTTTACTCGTTTGGGGATAGGAGCGAAAAAAGCGCACTGCAGGGGGTTGATTTCCACTCCCTTCAGGTTTTTCGCAAATAGCGAAAAAACGGCGGCACTGCGCGCCGCCGAGTTTTGACACACCTGTTAGGACATCCATTGCGCACACTTAAAAAAAATAACATCGGGTCATCTCAGGTCAGGTCACCAGACCAGGTCAAGTGACCATACCTCCAAAAATGTTTGCAGTTGTGCCAAAGCCAGAGTTTTTCACCGATCAGTTTGAAACTTACAGGATGTCATGAGGGCATAAGTACTTACAATTCGTTCATCTCTGAATTTTTTATATCGGTGACCTAAGGTCAGGTCAATTTCGTAACCTCCCCATAATAAGTCAATGGGGAAATATACAAACGCTTTCCATTTCAAGGATATGCATAATATTAGTCCAATTACTTCTAGATAATGTTGTTATAGGATATTCTTGATGAGCCAGGTGTAAGTTTTGTTCAGCGACCCCTATGGGGTCATTTGAGGTCATCCGAGGTTACCATCACTTTTTTGTCAATAACTCCCGACATAATCAAGATACGGAAGTAAATCAGACAACAATGTGTTTGTCTCGTCGAGACACGTCTTATCATGTGCAACATGCCCTACTTGGGTCACCACTTGACCTTGACCTGAGGTCAATTTTTTAAGTTGACTTAACAAGATTACCATGCATATTATTCAAAGCGTCTTGAAGAGATAAACACAATGGCGTAAACAGTTGTTCGTTATCTTTATTAAATAAAAAGTAAATAGCGAAACACGATTTTGCAAAACACAGCATTTTTTTTTCTTCTTTTTGACCTCTGGAGCCTCAAATATTGACTTGAGATCAAATTTGAGGGCACTTTGTCAATTAAAAATTTAACTGGCTGGCGATTGCTTTTTTATTTGTTTTTAACTAGCATAGTTTCCGAGATATATGGGAATTTCTAGAGCAAAGTCCAAAAACAGGAAAAACTGAAAATTTGACCTTTGATGACCTCTGGTGATCTCAATTTTGACCTGATCTAAAACAATACTGAATACTTTCGATAGAACTTGTATCAAGCTATCGAAGACCGTTTTCCGCTTGTCGCTACGTAGCGTAATTCTCGAGATCTCACGGGGGGGGGGGGGGGGGCGGAACAGAGGTCGATAAAACTTCCAACGCTCCACCGCTCGTTGGAGCAAGATAATCGTGTCAAATTGTCATCATGGAGCAACAACCCGTCAATCTGTATTGATGAGATATGGAGAGATTCCATCAGGGACAGTCAATTCGACTCAAGAATACTGGTTCTGGTGTTGGTGGACAATAGCAGTCTTTGACTCAATCTTCAGGTAAGATCTGCAAATTGCTGCCCATTTGTGGTTTAATTTGTCAGTATCATTGCCAATGACATAGGCCTTGGAGCTAGATGGCAGGGGGCATATGATTCCCCAGCTTTGCATGGGTTCTGCTACGGGGTGAGGGAGGGTGGGACGGAGGGTACATGGAGCTTGGTGGGATTTTAACTTAAACTCGTGTAGATGCTCTGCACCTCAAGTGGTCTGCCGACCCATGGACCATGGTGTGTCCTGTCCAATTATATTTATTTTTAGCAAGGTACCTACCTACTATTCAAAAATTACACTGGCAAAGGTGTACTACCAAGCGTCCATCTGCGAGAAAACCAACAAGAAAAACAACAAAATCCATTGATAAGTTTTGTTTGACAGGCATGCACCCATTTACACAAATAAATTTAGCTTACAACAGACATGAATCCACCAATTTTATTAATAAATACAATTTGTTCTGTTAGGTTATAACTTATAAATATGAAATTAATTTGTAAATACCTCTTAGGATTTTAATCAGAGCAACTATTGAGAAATATGCACATGAATGTCACCAGAAAAAATATTATGTTTGTGAACAGAGGTATAATCTATCCAGCTTAGGCTGAATAAAATCAATAAAGAATCAAATTCAGATGTGGGCAATGTATGGGAAAATAAGTGTAGGTAGCTATAGCTGGGCATAGTTGTTGGTTGGTGTAGCCAGTGACAGCCAGTCTTCCACTATTGACTCAGTGGAAGTCCTGGGGCATCACACTCGCACACGCTGGTTGCATGAGCGTTACTACCGCCATCTATTGGTATGGTATTGCCATTGGTTCCACATATTACTGTTAGAGGTCTCAAAGGTCGTGTATTGATCTTTGCCTTGGTGGCCCCCTCAGGCCTTGGTGGGCCCCCTCAAGCCTTGGTGGGCCCTTTTGACCTGGCAGACAAATGTAGGCCAGAATTGGCCCCTTTAGTTCAAAATATGCATTTCACATGCCAAAATGGGCCTCTTCAAACCAGAATTGGCCCTTTTCAAGCCAGAATGGGCCCTCTGGAGGTCAGAGTGGGCAAATTTACTTGCAAGTTGTTTGAAAACGAAGTGGAATCCGTTTTGAGTAACTTTGATTGGCTATGGGCCCGTCAGGATATTGGCCCCTCCGAGGCTCAAGGGGGGGGGGGGCATGGCCCCCTGCCCCCCTCTGGATCCACCACTGTGCCACACTGGCATGGCTTCCCTATTGGACTAGTGGGGGTTTGTAGGTCTAGGGCTGGTTCATTATGCATTGTTGTGGGGGTGGGGGACTGGACGAAATTGGGAGAGGGGAATACTATTTGGTCACATGTCCCCTGTGGCAGAAACCAATCAGAAAATATATTTCCTGATGATACTCACCTCACACATGACATATGTTTCACTACATTAGATTGCATTCCCCCTGACAATTATGCTCTGCACTAGCTGGCTCAATCAATCTCAGTTATTGGTTGAATTGGTTTTACAGTCTTATGAGCAGCAGGCTAGCCCTAATAACAGCTCGCATTAGTGTTACTCAGATTTTACTTAATTTCTATTGAATTTGTATTTTGTAGATAATCAATTTGTAGAGAATCAATGTTCAGTCTGCTTTTGAAGAGCAAGCGTTTTTCTTTCTTATATTCCAATATCAAAATAATATGGATCGACTGTACGTCACCAATACCATGCCATGTGTGAAGGGAGGCAATATCAGTAGATAATTGGTATGTAGATAAAACAGAAGGGCAAAGGCCACACATGTTCAATTTGCATGTGATTTGTTGTCAGGCGGGAGGGGGCGCTGGACTCAGGAGTCGCCGATTGCCCGCAGAGGGTCGTCCGGGGGGCAGAGAGGCGGCCAGTCCGACCATCCTCGCCGCCAGCGCGCAGCGACGGGCCCGCACGGGGGCAGTCCCGCCTCCGCCATCAGGGCGTCCACCGGGCACCCAGTCACCACTCGGGCGGACGTTCAGGGCTCCCGGTCGATGGTTGTCAGGTGGGACGCAGACGCCGCCGGCATCCATGCCGCCGTGCAGTGCTCCAGCGCGCCTCTGATGTAGCCGTTGCGACGGTGCGAAACTGTGCTTCGCCGAGTCCCCAGCTCCGACCCGTCAGCTTGCGCAGCTGGGCGGTGCGCGGCTTTACCTCGTGACGCAGCGTCGACGTGCGGTCAGACAGTGTGCGGACTGACATCGATAGCTAGTGAAATAGTATTTTAGACACATATTGAGACTTCAGCAGTAAGTGCTTCGATTGTTTGCAAACTTGGCCGCCGCGTCGGCTAACTTTCGATAAACTTTTCAACATGACACTTGTATCGGATGCTAGACAATAATTTATCAAGTGTAACGCCTATAGTTTGCAACCGATTGGCATCTATATCAACGGCTATTGTCCACAGCGTTAATATAGAGACCTCCGTACCCGGAGGAACCAGATTTAGTGCTCCTCGCGTGATTTATTGTCTTTGTTGCAGTGAAGTTTTCCTGAGGCTCGTATAATATACGGTACATCATATCGAAGGCTATACGTTTTCTTCGAGAATGCCTTTATTTACAGATGCCTTTATTTCAGTGCCTATCGAAAGGGTGGATTCAGCCGGCCGTTGGGGGGGGGGGGGGGGGGGGGGCAACCAGTTTGAGCGGATAATACCTAGGTACCCCTAATTTAAAATTTATCCCCGGATTTGGGCCACTTTATTTTGCAACCACACGATTTCTAATGATTTCTGTTTTTTTTTATAGCTTTTCGACCTTTCAGGATATCGAAAAAGGTGTACCTATGTTTTCGTTCCAGACTGCAAGGAAAAAAACATGAAAAATGTGTGCTGAATCAAGCCGGCTTTGCCCTTAACCCGCGCCGTGCCGGGGAGGGGGGGGGGGGGGGGTGTGTTTATATACCTCCCCCTCCCCCTGAGGTTTTTTTGGGGATAGCGGAAAAACGGCGGCACTGCGCTCCGCCGTTTTTGGCACAGCTTTTTGGGCATTAATTGCCCACATGATGTAAAAAAAATATATCGGTTCATCTCAGGTCAGGTCACCAGACCAGGTCAAAGGTGGCACCTCCAAAACCTTGTGGTCGTACCACAGTCACAGTTTTTGGATGATCGGTTTTACACTTACAGGATTTCATAAGGTTATATATATATATATATATATATATATATATATATATATATATATATATATATATATATATATATATATATATATATATATATATATATATATATATATATATATATATATATATATATATATATATATATATATATATATATATATATATATATATATATATGTATATATATATATATATATATATATATATATATATATATATATATATATATATATATATATATATATATATATATATATATATATATATATGTATATATAATCTACAATTCGTTTATCTTCGATTTTGTATATCAGTGACCTAAGGTCGAGTCAATTTCGTGACCTCCCCATTACAAGTCAATGGGGAAATATTCAAATGCTTCCTATTCCAAGGATACGCAAGATGTCAGTCTAATTCCTTCTGGATCATGTTATTATAAGCACATTCTTGATGACCTAGGTGCCATTTTTGTTCAGTAACCCCTATAGGGTCAGCCGAGGTCATCCGAGGTCACCAACAGTTGTATGTTAATCACTCTCAACAAAATGACGATAGAGAAGTGAAACTGACACCAATGTGTTTGTATCATCGAGGCACGTCTTCCCATATGCAACATGACCTACTTGGGTCACCAATTGACCTTGACCTGAGGTCAAATTTTTAAGTTGACCTAACCTAGACAACACTAATATGAGTTGAAGCGCCTTAACGAGACAAACATGATGGCATCAAAATTATTGCCTTGTCGTTTTTAGGTAAAAGCTATTTGTGAAAAACTGTTTTGTAAAAATAGCCTTCTTGACATATGATGAGCTCTGGAGCCTTAACCATTGACCTGAGCTAAAATCCGAGGACACTTTTGCGATTGCATTTTTCAAGAGCTTTGCATTGTTTTTTCCCGTTTGTTCGTAGCTATCATAGTTCTTGTAACATATGGGAGTTTCTGGAGCGAAGTCCTAAAACTGGAAAATTTGACCTTTGATGACCTCTGTTGACCTCAATATTGACTTGAGGAAAAAAACATCCGAATTACTTTACTTCTACTGCAGTTTGGTTGCAGGGCAGGGGCAAGGACAGGGGCAGGGCAGGGGCAGGGGCAGCACGGGGCACGGGGCACGGCACTAAATCTATTTGTCTATTTAGTCTCTTTAAGTTGATATATTTCCTTTATTTCAGTCCATTTTTGCCTATTAGTCTATTATAGTCTATTTAAGTTCAGTGCCCGCATCGCCTGGGCACGGTACGGCACCACAACCCATTTTTAGATCTGCTCTACAAATCTGCTATCTCAGTTCAAAACCCCATGTTAAAGGTGAACTATTCTCTTAAATCACATGTGGTCACAGTCAATTACATATTCTAACTTCAGGGAGTCTTAAATTAATGCTGAATTTAAGCTAGTTTGCTTAAATTCAAATTAGGCCGTTTTTTCAACCTGGAACATCTAATAGCTCATTCTGTACACCAGGTTGGTAGGGTTAACAACTGTATCCACAGGCACATCAGAATACTGAACTTTGTGTGCTATCAGAGTTTAGGGTTTATCAAGATTACATGTTAACATATTGTTTAGGAAAGGGAAGGCCCCCACCCTGTGATACAGATTAAAATCATAACACACGTCACTTCAAAGTGTAGTGCAACTTACTTATTTTATGACTTGAAGTGAAGTCCTATCCAGACAAAAGCAAAATTGAAATGCATGTACATACATGAAAATGCATGAAATTCGGCATTCGAAAAATAAAAAAATAAACACCTCTGATGATTTGTATCTACAGTGCGCTAGTGCGCCGATTCTGTCTTCGACGTCCGCAGTTGATTGGTCAAAACTTTAAGCGATGAACAATCAGAATAGGCGAGACGGATTGTAGATGTTCCACGGAAAAGTTTGGTAGCTGTACGGCTATCGACCGAAAAGATAAGTTACCAGGGGCGTCGCCACGGGTTTTTGAGTGGGGGGGGGGGGGGGCGAAGTGCCGAATGAACCATCAGTATGGTTCGCGACAATGTGAAGGAAAATTCGTTTTTACCTTATTACTTAGGAGCGCAATTGTTAGTTGTATCTACCAGCTTTATTATGCATATTCATAACTATAACAAACCTGATAGATGAAAAACAACAACTTCTTCGAAAATCGTCGTGGTAGATTGCTCAAACGACATTGTACTTGATAAATAGGTACTGCCAGGTGATTCGCTCATCGCTGTTTGGGATACATATCCTGGTAATTCGTGTTACATAGAAAGCTATATCATACTAATTATAAGAAGTGGCAGCCACCTGTCCATCTGTCCGTCCGGATGTCATCCGATTGTTAAATAACTCCACGCACCTTGCAGTCAAAACTGCGAAATTTGGCAGGTTAGTGGGGATGTAGGGTCGCACTATCGTAGGCAAATTTTGCGTCGATCCATGATCACCATAGACTGCAATTATAATTACTCTTAATATGCCGTGAATATCAGAACCCGGCATATGCGCCATATGTGCATATGCGCCACCCAGCTGCCACGGGACTGGCTTTTTGCTTTCGGGAGACTGGCTCGGTGACCATAGGGGTCAGGGTCCGGGGTTTGATAGATATTTAGGAGGTCGATAGTGCGATACAAGGCAACGTCACTGGCGTGTTTTTTCTTCTATCTTCTCCATAAGCTCAGCACATCTCACTGTTCTGCATGCTGGCCGACCCGGGGTGCCCTTAAGTCGTAACTATACCAGGAGGACGGATCGCCCAGGAACCGGTGACTGCCGCTGGCTCGTTGTGCGGGGTAGTCGTTTGTGGACGGCAAGCCGAAACGGATGCGGATGAAGTAGCTCATATACTTGGAGTAATGGATAAAGTAGTTTTCCGAAAACTACCTCGGTTTGCAAACTTTGAACGCATTTGGGCAGAACTTGAACGAAATGGCCTGCGTATTGTATTTGATAAATGTTGTTCATGTATTAAGGGCTTGTCCACAAGTGGCTATTACGGCCCAGTCAATACATGCAGGTAATCACAACACACACACACACGAAATAAGATATATACACGGCGCATTGTAGGTCACTTCGAAAAGTGCTGTCGCAATTGCAGCCGGGACGCAGAGTCCGTCACATGCCGCGGCAGCGCGTTCCAGGACACGGCGGCCCTATAGGGGAAGAGCCGCCGTGCAACAGCCAGGCGGAAACGGGGCAGCTCCATCACAGCAGTGCCCGCGGCGGTGGCGCTTGTCAACTGCTCGGACACGGCGCTACGCGGGTGATTCATGGCCCGCAACGAGTCAGGGGCAGACGAAACGTGTAGAGCGCGATGCACATACACTGCATCTCGCCGCGCGACCACGTCCCTGATACTGGGCCAGCCGAGCGCGCCGAGGGCGGGAGTGACATGGTCATACCGACGAAGGCCAGCTACCAATCGCGCTGCAAAATGAATGACTTTTTGCAGTCGGTCCAAGCGGCAGTTATAAGCACCCCCCCCCCCACACTGACGAGCAGTACTGGAGATGGGGGAAGACATGAGCCTGGACTAGGATTTTTAGGATTTCAGGTGATAGGTGAGGACGGATTTTGTAGAGGGATATGAGGATTGCGTTGGTTCGACGGATAATGGAGGATATGTGTGACTCCCAGCTCAAGGTTTGGTCGAGAAGAACACCTAGCATTTTTATTTGTTTTTGGGGTCGAATGTAACTGCCATTTACTTGAAGTGCAAATTCTGAAGTTCGGTCAATGGAATTTTGGGTGCCGAGAAGAATGAAGCAGGTCTTGTCTGCATTCATTTTTAGACTGTTTTAGCTAAACCAGTGTTGAAGATTTAGTATGTTCTCCTCGGCCCGGGACTTCAGCACTTGGAGATCATTGGAATTGGAAGGTGCTGAGTCCAGGATTTGTGTGTCATCCGCGTAGGATAGCAGGCGACCATGGGGTAGGAAACAGGACAGGTCATTTACGAAGATTAGGAAGAGGATTGGACCCGCGATGGATCCCTGTGGGACCCGTGGGAGAGGGGAAGCGCCGCTGTGGAACCTCCGCTGACGAGTTGGGAGCGGCCGGAGAGGTAGCTGCTGAACCAGCGGGATGAGATGCCGTACCACCCGATCTTGTTCAGAAGCATCGAGTGGTCGATGCTGTCAAACGCCCTGCTCAAGTCAATCGAGGTCAGTGACGCGACGTCACCAGCATCGACCTTCCGAGCCGCCCATCCGACAACATCGAGGAGGGCATCTTCGGTAGAATGGGATGGGCGGTAGGCATATTGGAAGGGGGAGAGGATGTGGTTAGTGATTAGGTATGAACTCAGCTGTGAGCACACTACTTTTTCGAGAATTTTAGATAAGGCTGGGAGGATTGAGATTGGACGAAAGTTGCCGGGAACATGAGGGTCGCCAGACTTGTGAATAGGAGTGGCAATGACAACTTCCCATGCATCGGGGAAGGTTAGGGTGGAGATGGATGTGTTGATTAGGTGAAGGATGTGGGGGGCGATGGCAGGAAGGCAGCTCCTGATGGCAGAAATCGGCATGTCGTCAACACCGACCGCCCCCGACGCACTCAGCCGACTTATCACGGTCGACAACTCAGGTAGCGCGATACAGTTGGGAGCGAAGGCCGACGCAGGCACTGTAAGGCCGCGGGCCGGCGCTATAAACACCGGCTTGACCGGCGGCCCGGGTAGCCTCGGCAGCAACGCGAGCGCCGACTACAGTAAAATGCTCGTTGAGTAGGTCGGCACTCAAGCGGGCCTCGCCAGGTGGTGCTGCAGATGGGGAGCCACGCGACGAGAGGTCTGCACTAAAATTGCAGTTGCAAAACTGCAAAACTGCTTTTGTCAGTAGTCAGCAGCTTTTGCATGGATATATTTTCTAGGTCAGGACCCGGCATAAACAGTTTGATTACCGAGCGGAGCGAGGTCTTTCGTCAACTAGGGGGACAAATTTACGTATGAGCGTCCCGACCGTTGCCATGGTTTTCAGAAGCTTATTTCTTTGCAGCTATTCGGTCGAAGTGACTGAAAACTTGCGCAAAAAAACGTTCACGTCGTAATACTATTCGCCGGTATTTCCTTTCAGCAAGCACACAGTGTGTCTAAACAACAAATAGGGCACATTAACGCCATAATATGCTCGTTTTTCTGCTACCGAAATTGAATTTAAATTCCTGTCAACTTCCCTCAAGAGAAGTACAAATATCGTCCTGATCCCTTCCATTCTACCAATGCACTGATATTTTTTTCCAAATGCTTTTATGATATTGAAACCTGCAATATTTCCGAACAAAGTATGGATTTATGTCTCCAAAACTGGGGCGACATATGTCGGAATGTCTCACATATGGTAACTTACTAGGGTGTTGCCGTAGGGAGGGGGGAACTACCGTCCCCCGGTCGTCAGGCTGGTGTGGGGGAGGGGTAGATCCCTCCCCACACCAGCCTGACGACCGGGGGACGGTAGTCCCCCCCCCTACGGCAATGCCCTTGTAGGTTACCATATGTGAGACATTCCGACATATTCTGGAGAAATATAAGTATGAAACACCGAACATCCAGGACATGTTCCTGGACAAAACAGCGCACCTGATGCAATTCAAGCAGCCCCGGTGACACTTAACCCGCGCCCCGCTGAAGGGGGGGGGGGGGGGGGGGGTGGCAGAATCTGCCCCCTCCCGGATTTTCTCAATACCTTGAATACCGTGATATCAACGTGAAACTTGCAGTACCTTATGCTGCATCAATTATACGTCTTCTCACTAAATTTCAATGAAATTAGTGTCGTATTTTGCCATTTTTGGTGAATAAAAAACGATAAATGCTTGACAAATCGTAGAAAATAGTTTTGAAGCAAATTGCAAATAAAAAACGTCAAAAGAAAGCAAATGACATTCTCTTCAAAATGGCTATCTCCGATTTTCGAAATTGTGGGTTCCCCCCCCCCAAAAAAAAAGTCTGAAAAATGTCCACCAATGTTTTTATTATTATTAGAAAAGTGAATTTCTGTGCCTTGGAGATTGGTGTGTTACTGCTGCCCATGGTTAGTTATTTACGGACGAGGCAGCTGGCTTTTAAGGCACAGGTCACGTGACCTAACCGGTCATGTGACCTAATTGGTCGCGAGCGCGGCAGCCGGCCGGCCGGGGGCGGTGTGTGTGGCGCGCGGGCGTGGCAATTGTCGCGGAGGCTTTGCGATGTGAAAGCACGTACGCTGCGCAAATATAGTGCTACAAGGTGAGCTTTGTGTGTTTTCTGCCACAATGTCTTATCCCGGCATTGGCCGAGGTCTCAGCCGAACGCCATTGGCTGGGGGAGGGGGGTGTTTTTCGCCCCCTCCTTGTTATCTTCCGAACCAATAACCGCAGCGAGACGCGCAAGGCGGCGCTCGAAAGCTCTCAATGAGACGCATCTGTTGCATACACGAATTTTCAAAATAATGTCACATGTCAGGTCACGGTCAGGTCAAAGGTAAAAATTGAGATATTTGCATTTTTGGGTCATACTTTCCATCTAAAGCCTTAGATTGCCTCTATTATCGCACAAAGTGCTGTTAAAGGTATAATGTTAAGGGTACATATCCCGCATAAGCAAAAGGGAAATTATAAGCAAAGGTCAAGGTCAACGTCAGGTCACAAAAGGTCACAGGTCTACGAAAGCCATGCGACACATGTTATTTAGGTTATTTTACACGTATAATTCGATAGTAACAGTTATGTTCACAACCTGACACCATATAAGGCAAAGGTCAGGTCACATAAGGTACAAATTTGAAATGAATAAATCTAAATAAAAAAGCATGTGTGCTAGTTTTGTCTCAGAAATAAAGTGCTGCATTTATTTGTTTGTATCTGGTCACTAAAAGCCAAAAAACGCAATTTCAAAATATGACGTCATGAGTTACTCATAGGTACTTAGGGAGCGATAAGTCAGTCAAAAATAAAGATATTACATTTACATTTTGTTTGAGTATTGTTCACATGTGGTTCTTCCACATATCTTCCGTTTTCTTAGAAAGAAAAAAAATGTTGATTTTGAGGGCATTTTTTATTTGTTTATTTGTTGGGGTCAAAAACCAAAATTTTCACAAAGCCGAGACAGCCATGTTGTAGCTCTGGCCATTTTTCATCTTTTGACGTTTTTCTATTGCATTTTGCTTCAAATATAGCATTTGTAAGGCCTGGTAAACTTTAGCTGATTTTTGTGTCAAACTCGTGTGTGTATGTGACGTCACTAAATTATCGACGAGAAAAATAAAATAGACGAAATTTCTTCATTTTTGCACAGAAGATGTATAATTGATGTAGGAGAAGGTACCTGAAGTTTCACGTTGATAGCGCTATTAGTTTTTGAGCTATTGCGAAAGTTTGTCAGGGGGGGGGGGCGAGAAACGCCCCCCCACACCAGCCAATGGCGGGTCAAGCTCGAATACCAAAATAAGGTGACCGGCACAAATCCGCGGAGGGAAAAAATGGCGATATTTGTTTTGCCACAAACATATGCGCCCCCCCCCCCCCCCACACACACACACATACGTAGAGAGGCTGGATCCGCCAGTGTCCCGACCACCAACGGCACACTACAAGTTATATTATTAACACTAACGCTCGATATTTGGTTACAGGGTAATGGGCTTCGTGAACAAGGTAATACTGAGGCTCGATTCCGAAGAGAAATACAGCCCTCTGATGATGGACCTGGGCTGTCGACACCTCAGCTACGGAGCGAAACCGCGGTACATTGACGTGAGTAATACAGCCCTCTGATGATGGACCTGGGCTGTCGACACCTCAGCTACGGAGCGAAACCGCGGTACATTGACGTGAGTAATACAGCCCTCTGATGATGGACCTGGGCTGTCGACACCTCAGCTACGGAGCGAAACCGCGGTACACTGACGTGAGAAATACAGCCCTCTGATGATGGACCTGGGCTGTCGACACCTCAGCTACGGAGCGAAACCGCGGTACATTGACGTGAGTCTACTACTCTGTGGAAAGAGTATACTGAGACTAATTCAATATCAAAGAGTATACTGAGACTAATTCAATATCAAAGAGTATACTGAGACTAATTCAATATCAAAGAGTATACTGAGACTAATTCAATATCAAAGAGTATACTGAGACTAATTCAATATCAAACAGTATACTGAGACTAATTCAATATCAAAGAGTATACTGAGACTAATTCAATATCAAAGAGTATACTGAGACTAATTCAATATCAAAGAGTATACTGAGACTAATTCAATATCAAAGAGTATACTGAGACTAATTCAATATCAAATAGTATACTGAGACTAATTCAATATCAAAGAGTATACTGAGACTAATTCAATATCAAAGAATATACTGAGACTAATTCAATATCAAAGAGTATACTGAGACTAATTCAATATCAAAGAGTATACTGAGACTAATTCAATATCAAAGAGTATACTGAAACTAATTCAATATCAAAGAGTATACTGAGACTAATTCAATATCAAAGAGTATACTGAGACTAATTCAATATCAAAGAGTATACTGAGACTAATTCAATATCAAAGAGTATACTGAGACTAATTCAATATCAAAGAGTATACTGAGACTAATTCAATATCAAAGAGTATACTGAGACTAATTCAATATCAAAGAGTATACTGAGACTAATTCAATATCAAAGAGTATACTGAGACTAATTCAATATCAAAGAGTATACTGAGACTAATTCAATATCAAAGAGTATACTGATACTAATTCAATATCAAAGAGTATACTGATACTAATTAAATACCAAAGAGTATATTGAGACTAATTCAATATTAAAGAGTATACTGAGACTAATGCAATATCAAAGAGTATGGGCGCAAATTGACCATGCAGTCGCCGCGCCCTTAAGCCCCAACACACAAACAAACAATATCAACGAGTATACTGAGACTAATTCAATATCAAAGAGTATACTGAGACTAATTCAATATCAAACAGTATACTGAAACTAATTCAATATCAAAGAGTATACTGAGACTAATTCAATATCAAAGAGTATACTGAGACTAATTCAATGTCAAAGAGTATACTGAGACTAATTAAATATCAAAGAGTATACTGAGACTAATTCAATATCAAAGAGTATAGTGAGACTAATTCAATATCAGCTTCGTTTTTATGGCAGGAAGCCTTCGCGTATGCCAAGTTCCGTCGTCAGCTTGACTTGGTTTGACTTGAATAGCAAGAACCCATGCCATTGACCGATAAGCACGAATCAGCATGGGTGGTAAAGTGTTCTGTCCTTATGGATAAGGTCGGGGACAAAATGCTCCTTCTCATGAAGTACTCGGGGGTCAAAATGCCAGCAAAAATCATTACTGTCATTTCTGTGAAAAGTTACTAAGCGATCATGTCCTTAGAAAAACTGATCGTCTAAACCACTTCAGATATATTATTCACTTAATCATCATATTCATCACGTCAGTATGTATGTACATTTACTTTTGTTTATTAGCAGTTGCGTTTCAGCTCTTGATTTCCAATAATAATAAATTACATTAAAGCAACAACAAAATCCGACGAGAAAAAAAATCCGGACGACAGATTCAACACGTGGGGTCACTGAACCAAAAATGCACCTGGGTCTTCAAGAATGGCCTATAATAACATGATCCAGAAGGAATTGGGCTGATATGCGTATCCTCAGAATAGGAAGCATTTGAATATTTCCCCATTGACTTATGCTGGGGAGGTCACGAAATTGACCCGACCGCAGGTCACCGATATAAAAAAATCCGAGATAAACGAATTGTAGGTACAATTACCCTTATGAAATCCCTCTAAGTACCAAATTGATCGGCCAAAAACCGTGGCTGTGGTATGACCGCTCTTTTTTTTGGAGGTGGGGTCACGTGACCTAGCCTGGTGACCTGACCTTAGATGACCCGTAGTCAAGAAATTTACAATATGTGGGCAATTGTTTTCTTAACAGCTGTGCCAAAAACGGTGGCGCTGCGCGCAGCCGTTTTTTTTGCTATCCTCGAAAAACCTTAGGGGGCGTCTAAACGCCCAACCCCCGGCGCGGCGCGGGAAATCCGGACAGTCGATTCCTCCGGGGGCGGGCCGGGGTGCTAGTGCATTTTCAATGGAGATCCACTGTCAGGACAGTGGATTTCACTGTCCTGGGACCCACCCCTTTAACTCGAAAACAAAAAGAGCTAGAAAGACGCAGAAAAAGCGTTCAAAAGCTCCCGCCCAGCGCATTCGAAGGTACTTTAAATGTGTTTCCTCAAGTCAAAATTGAGGTCACCAGAAGCCATCAAAGGTCCGATTTTAAAGTTTTAGGACTTCGCTCCAGAAACAGATATCACAAGAGCTATGATAGCTAAGAACAAACGGGCAAAATTAATGGAAAGTTTAAAAAAAATGAATCGCCATGTTGTCCTCAAATTTGAGTTAAGGTCAAAATTTTAGGTTCCAGAGCTCATCAAATGTCAAAAAGGCTTTAAAAAACGTTTATCACGAATAGCTTTTTACCTAATAACGACAAGGCAATAATGTTGACACCATCGTGCTTGTCTCGTCAAAACGCTTTGCTTCATATTAGTGTTGACCAGGTCAGGTCAACTTACAAATGTGACCTCAGGTCAAGGTCAAGTGCTGGTGACTCAAGTAGGTCATGTTGCATATGGGAAGACGTTCCGCGACGAGATAAACACATTGGTGGTGGTTTCACGTACCTATCGTCATTATGTCGGAGTTATTGACATAAAACTGTTGGTGACCTCGGATGACCTCGGCTGACCTTGTAGGGGTCACTGAACAAAAATGTCACCTAGGTCTTCAATAATTTTCTATAATAACATGATCCAGAAGGAAATAGACCGCTATCTTGCGTCTCCTTAGAATAGGAAGCATTTGAATATTTCCCCTTCGACTTATATTGGGGAGGTCACGAAATTAAACCTTCCTTAGGTCGCTTATATTAAAAATACAAGGTATATGAATTGTAGATATATGTGACCTTATGAAATCTTGTAAGGGTAAAACCGATCATCCCAAAACTGTGACTATGGTACGACCACAAGTTTTTTGGGAGGTGGGGTCACGTGACCTGGTCTGGTGACCTGACCTAAGATGACCCGAGGATTTTGTTTAATCAATGTGGACAATTGATGCACAAACAGCTGTACCAAAAATGGCGGCGCTGCGCATCGCCGTTTTTCCGCTATCCACGAAAAACCTGAGGTGTCTACTTTTGCCGCCCCCGGCACGGCGCTGGTTAACCCGCGCGGCGCTGAGGGGGGTAAATTTTACCCCCCCTCCCGGACTTTCTCCATAACTTGACAACTATGACAGATATCGAAGTGAAACTTACGGTAGCTTGTGGTGCATCAATTCTACGTCTTCTGCCATTTTTTTTTTAATTCGTGAAATTTTTGGCAGATAATGACGTTTTAGTGACGTCATGTCATGTCATTTTTGGTGAAAAAACGTTAAATGTTTGAAAAATCGTAGAAAATAGAGTGTTACTGCAAATGGCAAATAAAAGGCGTCAAAAGAAGGGAAATAACATTGTCTTTGACTTGGCTATCTCAGATTTTCAAAATTTTGGGTTTTTGATCCCCAAAAATGCAAAAAACTGATTTTTGGGGAAGAATTTCCACAAAAGTTTTTTGTTTGAAGATTTAAAAAAAAAACGGAAGATATATTAGAGAACCGAGTATGAACGATATTCAAACCAAATTTCAAAGCAATTTCTTTATTTTTGATTGACTTATGGCTCTCTAAGAACAAGTAACCCATGACGTCATTTTTTTAAATTGCGTTTTTTTGGCTTTTACTGACCAGATACAGACAAATAAATGCCACCACTGTATTTCGAAGACAAAACTAGTCTAGAAACATGCAATGTTTATTTATATTAATCAATTTCAAATTTTGACCTTATTGTGACCTGACCTTGACCTGAGGACGATTATATGGTGTCAGGCTGTGAAAATGGCTGCTTCTATCGAATTATACGTGTAAAATAACCCGTACAACATGTGTCGCATGGCTTTCGTAGACCTGTGACCTTGTTTGACCTGACCTTGACCTTGACCTTTGCTTACAATTTCACTTTTACTTATGCGGGAAATGCATTATACACTCTGCAGCACTTTGTGAGATAATAGTTGCAATATAAGGCTTTGGATGGAAAGTATAGCCCAAAAACTCAAATACTTACATTTTACATTTGACCTGACCGTGACCTGACATGTGACCTTATTTTAAGAATTTCGAGTATGCATTCGATTCTTCTCGTTGAGAGCTTGCGATCGCCGCATTGCGCGTCTCGCTGCGGTTATTGGTTCGGAAGATACGAGGAGGGTAAAATTTACCCCCCCCAGCGCCGCGCGTTCGGCTGGAGACCCCAGCGCCGCGCGGGTTAACACGCGCCCTGGAGGGGGGCGAAATCCGCCCACCCCCCCCGGTTTTTCGAGGATAGCGCAAAAACGGCGGCGCGCAGCTCCGCAGTTTTTTGTATACCTCTTTAGAAATGAACTTCCCGCATTATGTAAAATTCTTGGCCTCAGGTCATCTCAGGTCAGGTCACCAGACCAGGTCACGTGATGACCTCAACTCCAAAACGGTTGCAGTAGTACCACAGCCACAGGTTTACGCCGATCGGTTTAAATCTTGCAGGACTTCATAAGGTCATAGATACCAACAATTTTTTTTTATCTCAGATTTCTAATATCGGTGACCTAAGGTCAGGTCAATTTTGTGACCGCTAACACGGTTTTATAAATAACTATCGACATAATGAAGATAGAGAAGATAAAACGGTACCAATATGTTTGTCTCGTCGGGACACGTCTCCCAATATGCAACATGACCAATTTGGGTCACCATTTGACCTTGACCTGAGGTCAAATTTCTCAGTTGACCTAACCCGGTCACCATGAATATGATTCGAAGTGCCTTGACAAGGCACACGCGATGGCGTAAACATTATTGCTTTATCTTTATTAAGTAAAAGGTTATTTGGGGAAAACAGTTTTGAAAACAAAATCACCTTTTTGACATTCGATGACCTCTGGAGACTAAACTATTGACTCGAGCTCAAATCTGAGGACACCTATGTCAATTGCATTTTTCAATGACTTTCGATTGCTTTTTTTCCGTTTGCTGCTAACTATCATAGTTCCCGAGATATTTTGGGGTGTTCGAACCGAAGTCTTGAAAACTTGAAAATCTGACCCTTGATGACCTCTGGTGACCTCAATATTGACCTGAAAAAATAACGAAATACTTTCGAAAGAGCTTGTCTCGAGCTATCTAACGTCGTTTCCCGCTTGTCGCTACGTTGCGTGGTTTTCGAGATCATAGGGGAGGAGGGGGGGGGGGGGGGGGGTGAAATCCGCCCCCCTCCGGGGTGTGTAATTATCAGAGGCCCTCCAGGGCGCGTGTTAAAATATAGGGATGATGTGAGCATGCAGCCAGGTGTTAGGGTATTCATGTGATGTAAAACAATGGCCCCAGCTGTGCTGGGATAATTTTTGTATGTACCACATTAGATTTAGATATAAGGATTAGATATTTAGTTTTGTGGATCGTTTAGTTATTATATTTAGGCATTCATAGTTAGCTGCTACCTCTTACTTGCTTTTTTAAAGGCTTTTCATTCTAGCTTGTGTGCGACACAATTGTCTTGGTCTTATTTTTGTGTTATTAGTTGTTGGATAAATATATATTTTTAGCAAATTAGGGATAATTAAGGTGTATTTAGTATTTAGTTTATTTATTTGTTTCATTCTAGCCTGTGCGCTCCCGCTTAGGATTGTACTTGTCTTGGTCTTGTCTTGGTCTTATTTTTGTGTTATTAGTTGTTGGATAAATATATATTTTTAGCAAATTAGGGATAATTAAGGTGTATTTAGTATTTAGTTTATTTATTTGTTTCATTCTAGCCTGTGCGCTCCCGCTTAGGATTGTACTGTTGTTAGTTTGCTTGGCTCTTGTGAAGTCTACATAGATGTAGTATTAGGTGCACTCATAGGCCATAGCCGATTTGTGTGACTAGCTTTACTTATATCTAGTTAAGGTTTAGACGAAGAAAGAAGAAGAAGAAAACAATCCAAAACAAATAAATAGTTAAGTTAAGTTAAGTTATTAAAGTAGTGAAAAGTGCATAGTACCTATAGGTTATATACCCAAGTTACTAATGTACTAAAATAAGCATGACTAGGATGCAGGCGAAGGTAGCAGAGCTAGAGGCCCTCCAGGCCAGGGTAGCGGAGCTTGAGGCGCAGTTAAGTAAGTGTAGGTGTAGAGATGAGCCGCAGGAGGGTGTAGCTCCTGACCAAGGAACGTATGCGCAGATCGTGGTTAGGGGGTCAGAAAAGGAGCCGACAGGATCAGGGACCAGTGGTAGTTCTGATAGGGGCATAAGGGAGGAGGATAAGGCAAAGGTGAATAGTCCGGCTGGGGTTTGGAAGTGTATTGGAGGGTCACATTTCTGGAGACCCAACACTGTGGAAAGTAATGCTAGGGCCACAGACAGTAAGGATGAGGGGTGCTGGGTAATGAAGGGTGGTAGCAGAATCTGGAGGAGGAAGAGGGAAGAGGATCAGGAGGGATGGACAAAAGTTCAGGGTAGAGTCAGGCAGTACAGCCCCAGGGAACATCCGCAGGTTACAATATCAAATAGGTTCAGTGCGTTAGAGTCAGCAGCTGAAAGTGACGGGGAAGAGGTTCAGCATTTAGTGGTTAGGGACTCAAGGGTAAGGCCCTTAAGGCGAACATTCCGTGGGAAGAGGGACAGATGTATAGCCAAACCAGGGGCAAGAGTAGCTGATATGGGCCCTGTCATTGAGGCAGAACTTGGTAGGAGTAGCCCGGAGACAGTTATACTACATGTGGGGGTGAACGACAAAGGACCTAGGCAGAGTGTGAGAATAGTAGCGGAGTACCGGAGCCTGCTGCAGAGGCTGAAGGAGTCCAGGAAACCAGTCATTGTGACTGGCATCCTCCTTCGCTGTGGAGCCAGTGAAGAGTGGTACTCGAGAGCAATGTCTGTGAACAGCTCAGTTCAGAACTTATGTTCAGCTATGGGGCTCAGTTATGTAGACTTATGGGATCAGTTCTATGAGTGGCGTAGTTACTATATGAAGGATGGGCTTCACTTATCAGATGAGGGGGCAAGGGGTTTGGGAGATGCCTACAGAAGCGTCATTCAGGGCAACTAAGTAGGAGGGGAGGGGGGGGGGGGGGGGGGGGGGTCGGGGATGCTAGTACCAGGGCATCAGGAAGTAAGCTTTGGTAGAAGTTCATGTCAGAATAGGACAGTAGATCATAATTCCCTCAGAATTAGTAGTCAGCTCAAAGTATAAGATCACATGTGTGATGCTGAATGCCCAAAGTATTAGGTCTAAATTTGATGAGTTTGAATGTTATGTTGCCCTTGAAAAGCCTGCGGCCAATCAGCGGCGGCCTGGCCGGCTGGGGCCCGGCTGGTACGGGACTCTCCCGCCAGTCTGCTGAGAGCCGCTGGCCACGCTTGGACACTGCTACTGCTGCCTCCGGCCCAGGGCCTCCTCTAAGGAAATTTCACTGTTGGGCCACTTTGGATGTGGAAAGCCAAGTGTCTTCAAAGGAGGGGGAATGAAATGCTTTGTTTCGATGGCATAGTTAATCATCAAAGACGTTCGTTTTTAGCACAGTTGCTCGTTTTTGTTAGTTTGTTTTTCCAATAGATAACGGTAAACGTTCATTTTTAGCAAAGAGCATACCCTACCCACAGAATAGCAAATGTGTCAAGTTTCAGTTTCCATCAGTCCTGGTATAATTCCACCGATGGCGGTTGATTGCTCAGAATTTGAGCTAAGCAAATCAACCTTATAACAGTTACATTTTAGTCGAGAAGAGCTAACATTGTTATAGTAGTGTTGTCAGCTGCCCACCACTGAAATAAATATTTACTCTTTAAAGGGAATAGTTCACCTTTAACCCGGCAGTCACTGGGGTATATTCTGTAACACGACTCACAGGGGGGGGGGGGGGGGGGTTAGCCCCCCCTGGTATCTTCAGAACCAATGATCACAGCGGGACGCGCAAGGCGGCATTCAAAAGCGCTCAATGAGATAAACCTAACGCAAACTTAAAAATGTCAAACTAAGGCCACAAGTCAGGTCACGGTCAAGTAAAACGTCAAAATCGAGGTATTTGAGTTTATGGACAATACTTGCCATCCATGGCCTTCGATTGCGCCTATAATCACTAAAAGTGCTGTCAAAGGTATGATACATATCCCACATGAGCTAAAGTGAGATTGTTGGAAAAGATCAAGGTCAAGGTCAGGTCACAAGAGGTCCTTACACACAAAATATCTACGGAAGTCATGCAGCACATGTTTTATGGATTCTTTTACGCGTAGAATTCGATAGTGGTAGTCATTGTACCACCTGACTTCATTTACGTGAAGTTAGTGTCAAGTTCAGGTCAAGTTCAGGTCACTGAAGGTCAAAATTTGAAATTGATAAATCGAAATGAAAAAAGCATGTTTCTATATCAGTTTTATATAAAATAAACCGTGCTGGCATTTATGTGTCTGTATCCGGTCAATAAAACCCCAAAATGCAATTTCACAATATGACGTCATGACTTATCCATACTTTATATGCCATGACAGTCAAAAAAGATGATATCATTTTGAAATTTGGTATGGTAGTTGCCCATTTGTCGTTATCTGACATAAATTCCGTTTTTTTTTCAATATCTTTGAAAAAATTGATTTTGAGCACTTTTTCTATTTTTTGTTGTTGAAATTTCGAGATAGCTGGTTTGTAGCCCTTGCAATTTTCTAAGTTTTAGCGTTTTTCGATTGCATTTTACTTCAAATGCGGCATTTGTACGGTCCGGCAAAGTTTAGCCGATTTTGGTGTCAAAATAATGTTTAGTGACGTCACTAAATTCACTATATCTCGAGAGAAAAAATTCTGATGATTTTTTTATATATATTTTCTCTCAAAAGGTGGAAAATTGATGCCCGGAAAGGTACTGAAAGTTTGGCGTCGATATCTGCATTAGTTATTGAGATATGCCTAACATTCCTAAGGGGGGGGGGGGGGGGGGCTAAACAAGCCCCCTCAGTGACTCGCGGGTTAACATGGGGTTTTGGACTGAGATAGCAGATTTGTAGAGCAGATCTAAAAATGGGTTGTGGTGAAAGAATTACCTCCCTACGTTAAGTAATTTCGACACAGGAAGAGTGGGCCCGGTTTCATATCCCCTGTTCCGGGCCACGATCGGGATATGAACGCTCGCCAGAGGTATGACGTCATACCCGCTGACGTCAGAATTGCGTCATACGCAGATTCTGCCGCAAACTAGCCTTGGTATTTATGCAGACTTTGGCCGTGGTCATTAGTAAATAGTACAGAAGTAATTGTTATTACCAAGGTCTGTTATTACCACCGAGTCGGCTCAGTGACTGGATGCAGAGTACGTATATCAATACTGGATGCATTGCCGGGATCAGAAGCCAGAATTCCGAACTTGCCAAATTGTAGTGTAAGAGGGTACAAATCCCAATATAGAAACGGGGGTGACCCTGAGTTGAACGCGACGATTTTCTGGCAAGTTCTTGTTGTTCGTGTTGACCTTATACATCATTTACGACGCTCGCTTAGGCAATCTTGTGAAGGCTTTGGTCCGAAAGGAGTAATAAATGTGCTGAGCAGTGAGCTCCAGGATCAAGAGGTAGTTGAAAGAAGCCAGAGGAAGCGTCCAGCTTTGACAATATAGTCGCACCGCTGAGCTTGGAGGTCAGGTCATCTAGTGTCGGGATCGGGTAGACTTCTCTCTTGGTGGCTTGATTCAGCCGCCTATAGTCCACGGTAATCCTCACACCATCATTGGCTTTTCGCACCGGCAACACACTGAGAGAAAAGTTGATTCTAGGCTCCCAGGAATTCTTAGAAACTCTCCACCTGAAATGCTTCCCCAGTCCCCCAAACGACGTAGGGCCTAGAATAATGCGGCGTTTTCCTAAGAGTTTCCCGGCCAGAGTAAACAACGCTAGAGTTTGGAGGGAGATAAACAAGAGTTTTAGAGAATGATGCCTTGGAGCATTAACCCGCGCGGCGCTGGGGGGTGGGTAAATTTTACCCCCCCTCCCGGATTTTCTCCATAACTTGACAACTATGACAGATATCGAAGTGAAAATTACGGTAGCTTGTGGTGCATCAATTCTACGTCTTCTTCCATTTTTTTTTTAATTCGTGAAATTTTTGGCAGATAATGACGTTTTAGTGACGTCATGGCATGTCATTTTTGGTGAAAAAACGTTAAATGTTTGAAAAATCGTAGAAAATAGAGTATTACTGCGAATGGCAAATAAAAGGCGTCAAAAGAAGGGAAATAACATTGTCTTTGACATGGCTATCTCAGATTTTCAAAATTTTGGGTTTTGATCCCCAAAAATGCAAAAAACTGATTTTTGGGGAAGAATTTCCACAAAAGTTTTTGTTTGAAGATTTTCAAAAAACGGAAGATATATTAGAGAATCGAGTATGAACGATATTCAAACCAAATTTCAAAGCAATTTCTTTATTTTTGATTGACTTATGTATGGCTCTCTAAGAACAAGTAACTCATGACGTCATTTTTTTAATTGCGTTTTTTGGCTTTTACTGACCAGATACAGACAAATAAATGCCACCACTGTATTTCGAAGACAAAACTAGTCTAGAAACATGCAATGTTTATTTATATTAATCAATTTCAAATTTTGACCTTATTGTGACCTGACCTTGACCTGAGGACGATTATATGGTGTCAGGCTGTGAAAATGGCTGCTTCTATCGAATTATACGTGTAAAATAACCCGTACAACATGTGTCGCATGGCTTTCGTAGACCTGTGACCTTGTGTGACCTGACCTTGACCTTGACCTTTGCTTACAATTTCACTTTTACTTATGCGGGAAATGCATTATACACTCTGCAGCACTTTGTGAGATAATAGTTGCAATATAAGGCTTTTGATGGAAAGTATAGCCCAAAAACTCAAATACTTACATTTTACATTTGACCTGACCGTGACCTGACATGTGACCTTATTTTAAGAATTTCGAGTATGCATTCGACTCTTCTCGTTGAGAGCTTGCGATCGCCGCATTGCGCGTCTCGCTGCGGTTATTGGTTCGGAAGATACGAGGGGGTAAAATTTACCCCCCAGCGCCGCGCGTTCGGCTGGAGACCCCAGCGCCGCGCGGGTTAAATCATTCCCACGCAAATATTCCCAATTATGCTCGCTATTTCTCGTAGGTAGTATAATACGGGATTAAGCGGGGATAATTTTGGAGAGTTTTGGGGAATAGAGAAGTTCCAAAACATTCAGTCTGAGATAGACGTATCCGGCATGCGCCATTTTTGTTTGTGTTGTGTAGTTGTGCGCGCCTGGCGAGTGTGGGAAGGCAGTTATGTGAGTGTTTGACATTTTGAGTGATTGAAAGAAGGGGGCAAGGAAAATTGCAATGAACGAATGGCTTTTATATGATTGTTAATGGTATTTGTGTGCAATTTGGTATGCTTGACATGTCTGGATGTGGTTAATCTCTGCGTAATTGGTAGAGGCTCCTATGGTTGATATCGTGATGCGACTATATGGCCGGGCCCGTCTGTCCGGTGCCGCGAAAAATGTCCAGGCCGATCGTTTGCTGTGGTGTCCGAGTTGTTTGCTGCGGTGTCCCGCAGAGTCTCGTCTCCTGGGATGTTCGAGTGTTCCGCTGTGGTGTCCGAGTAGTCGTTCGCTGCGGTGTCTCGCGCAGTCTCTTCTGATGGGGTGACCGAGTTGTGTGCTGCGGTGTCCCGAGGCGAGGAGTCTGTCGTCTGCTGCGGTGTCCCGAGGCCAGGAGTTTGTGTTATGCTGCGATGTGCCGATGAGTCTGTCGTCTGTTGCGGTGTCTGACTTAGTCGTTTGATCCGTTCTCGCGCAGATAACCGGGCCCGTCGTTATAATAAACACGATGTTCAACCATTATGTTGTCGAATAAAGAGAGAGTTTTTGAGGGGAGTACAGGAGAGTGAAAGGAGTTCGGGGAGAGTAATGGGGAGTTTGAGGCATAGTCTTGGGGAGAGTAATGGGGAGTTTGAGATAGAGTTTTGGGAGAGTAATGGTGAGTTGGGGGAGTAATGGGGAGTTCGGGTGAGAGGTTTAAGGGGAGTAATGGGGAGTTAGTGTGAGAGTTTTGGTAGAGAGTAATGGAGAGTAGCTCATGGGAGTAATCGAGAGTCGTTTTTGACAACTCTCGATAACTCCCCTAAAAGGGAGTAAGAATTTCTCTCAGTGCATAGGGGCGCACAAGTCAGTGGGATCAGTCATTGTCTTCAGGATGCCTTGTTCCTCCATGCGCTCCAGTTCTCGCTTTACTACGTCTAGCAGCGGAATGGGAATGTTGCGTGCGGTATTCACAGCGCTGGGCACAGCACCTTCTGTGAGCTTTATGCTGATTGGAGTCGTCGTCATCAGCCCCGTTTCTCCAAAGACGCCTTCGCTTATCTTGCTGACTTCGCCGGCGAACTGCAGTACTGCCAGGCGGGAGCTGGCTGAGCGAGACAGGAGGTTTTCAGAGCATGTTTTCAGAACGTAAACAATATCGGAGTGAATAACCTTGTCTTTGTAGTGCACGCGTGCTGTCACTTTGCCTTCAACACCAAGGACTTTGCCAACGCTTCGCAAAGTGTTGCTTGCAGGCTGCAGCTGTGGTAGGCCAAGTCTCACGTAGTCGTTCCAGCTTAGAATGCTAACATCTGCACCAGAATCAACTTTAAACTGTACTTTCTGCTTGTTCACATCAACTAGGATGGTCCATTCTGGGGCAGCAGCTTCATCAACATCGCCGATGAATGCACTTCCGTGGTCTTCAGCCGGTGTGAATGGAGGCGACCACTCGCATTGCACCTCTCGAGCAGACACACGCGAAAGGCACACAGCAGCGAAGTAGTCACGCTTCTTGCATTTATTGCAAATTCTGCTTTTAGCTGGGCATTCTGGGGGGCAGCTGTGGCGGTCACGGCCACAGTATCTTGCTGACTTCGCCGAAGTGCATCCAAGTTGCATGTGCCTTGTCGTTGGGCTTGCTGTCCTCCGCTAGAATAGCTTCTGCTATTGCTATGCTCGTGACACTGCATTCCCGCTTGGTAGCTTCTGTCTTGGCGGGACGGACCTGTGCGACCTGTTCGGTCAACATTTTGCTGAGTTTCTTGCCCATTATTAACGATGTCCATGTTACGCATCATTGTAACAACTTTATCCAAAGTTATGTCTTCGTCCATCGCTTGGAGCTGAATTTGCATGGATAATTATTTGTTCTTCATACCAGCTATGCGCCGGTCCCGGATCCGTTCTTGGTGGTTTTCGAAGCCGCAGTGCTCGGTTAGAGCAAACAGGCTTCGCACGAAGCACTCGCTGCTTTCATTTGCCGCTTGACATCTTGATCAAAGGCCTGGCGTTCGGCTATGTAGTCCTTTTCGGGATGAAATAGCCGTTCAGCTTGTCCACGACCGTGCCGTAGTTGTTGGCTTCTTCTGCCGACAAGTTCAGCGTGTGGACGGTGTGTTCAGCTTGTGGTCCCATTGCGTAGATCAGGGCGGCAACTTGAACCTCACCGTCATCCTTGTGCAGGCCCGAGGCTAGTCGATAGCGCTGGAATCTGTCTCTGCAAGCAGGCCATCGCTCTGGCGTAGTATAGTCGAATTCATCTGGAGGACGGAACGCACCTGGCATGCTGCAAAATTCTTGGCTTAAATATCTGATAGCGGCATCAAAATAAGCTACGTTAAAATTGCGCACGCTTGCTAAATTAAGTCCGACGTTGCTTATGAAGTTAGGCTAAATTAAATTAATATCACTGGACAATAACCCTGCCGGCTGCGCCATGTATCATATGTGGGACTAAAAGCTATGAGGACCAAGACCGAACTGCATTCTTTGATCAGATACAGTGCAAGCCAAAATATTAACAGGTCACGAGCTGGCCTAATTCATTAGGCTCCGCTCAGAAGGCGGGCCCATGATACAGTTATCATTGCTCTATTACTGATTGTCAGACTTCTGCCTGGATCCCGAAGTTGGATCTGGGATTCCAGTGGATCCCTCTGCGTAAAATGCATGAAGATCTGGGATCCTCCTGGATCCCTCGGAGTAAATTTGAGATCCCACGGCGTAAAATGTATCAGGATTTGGGATCTTTCGATCCCTCGGCTTATTGTGTACCTGTATCTGGTGTCCCATGTGGATCCCGGGACACAGGACACATATCCAGATCTCAGCTGGATTCCGGGATCCAGGTATATGTCTGGGCCTACCATATTGCAAAATATTGATGCAAAATGCTTTGACTTCACCCCGGGAGTCGTTTCTCCCTCGTGGGTAAAACTTATTAATAAAGGAATCTTGGTATGTAGTCCAGACTTGTGCCTGCATTCCGAAGTTGGATCTGGGATCCCAGTGGATCCCTCGGCGTAAATTGTAGATCCCACGGCTTAGGACATATCAGGATCTGGGAACTTTGTGGAACCCTCGGCTTATTGTGTACCTGGATTTGGTGTCTCATCTGGATCCCGGGACACAGGACACAGATATCCGGATATCAGCTGGATCCCGGGATCCACGCACATGTCTGCTGATTCCTATTGCGTTATTTGTATACCTAACATAGCAAAAACAAATAATTATGTTCGAATTACGCTGAGTCAGCCCTATGTCAAACAAATACCTTATTAAGATTTCAGAATCATTTTAAGATATTATTGGATTCTTACTTAAACTGCGAGCACATCGCCTTGACCTAATTCGCGGGGGTGGTAAAAAAACATAAAGACATAAAAGAAAAGTGCAACAAATAGCATATTGGGCCCATCCGAGGTTGCACCCCCCCCCCTTCCCTCCACCAGTCTCGCCCCTTCAAATCACCTTACTCTACCTGTATAAAAGAAGGCTAATCCCATAAGTATTTATGAACTAAACCCTTCTCTGTAAAATATTTATCTTATCTAGTTTTGAAGGAAGCAATTGTCACTGCATCAGCGACATCCCCTGGTAGCATATTCAAATGTCCTACAACCCTTCTACTGAAAAATGACTGTCGTAGCCTAGTCCTACTTTGATTCATAATGAGTTTATGCTGATGACCTTTACCTCGATTTTCCCTATTGAACTCAAACATTCCCTTTAAATATCCAGAATGCTGACCATTTACAAATTTGAAGACTTCAATTAGATCTCCTCTTAGCCTTCTACATCTAAGTGAAAACATACCCAATTTCTTTAATCTATCTTCATAAGGTAAACTACCAAGATAATTAACCATTTTTGTTGCCCTTTTTTAACTCTTTCTAACAACAGCAATCTTTCTCATATGTTAGATACCAGGCTTGCACACAAGTTTGTTTTTGTTTTTGTTAGATAGCATATTTATTTATTATCAACTAATGATTATAAAGTGGGTTTGAAAAGCACCCAGAACTCACGCTCTCACACTCTAGATCATTGTTTTGACGCCTTTATTATTTAGTTGCCAGGATTCATTTTTTCTCGTCAGATGTCACTTTGACTCGTAAGAGGATGAGTCGACTCAACTTTGACTTGAGCAGCATCCTGGCGACTCAACTTTGACTCAAGCGACATCCATGTGACTCAACTTTGACTCAACTCAACCCCTCTATTTTTCTTAAGTGACTCGACTCTGACTCAAGTTGAACCCCTATTTTTCTTAACCCGGCAGTCACTGGGGTATATTCTGTTACACGACTCACTGGGGGGGGGGGGGGGGGGGTAGCCCCCCCTGGTATCTTCAGAAACAATGATCGCAGCGGGACGCGCAAGGCGGCATTCGAAAGCTCTCAATGAGATAAGCCTAACGCAAACTTAAAAATGTCAAATTAAGGTCACATGTCAGGTCACGGTCAAGTCAAACGTCAAAATCGAGGTATTTGAGTTTGTGGACAATACTTGCCATCCATGGCCTTCGACTGCGCCTATAATCACCCAAAGTGCTGTCAAAGGTATGATACATATCCCACACGAGCTAAAGTGAGATTGTTAGAAAAGATCAAGGTCAAGGTCAGGTCACAAAAGGTCACTACACACAAAATATCTACGAAAGTCATGCAGCACATGTTTTATGGATGCTTTTACGCGTATAATTCGATAGTAGTAGCCATTGTACCACCTGACTTCATTTACGTGAAGTTAGTGTCAAGTTCAGCTCAAGTTCAGGTCACTGAAGGTCAAAATTTGAAACTGATAAATCGAAATGAAAAAAACATGTTTCTATATCAGTTTTATCTAAAAAAAAGACAGCGCTGGCATTTATTTGTCTGTATCTGGTCAATAAAAGCCAAAAAACTCAATTTCAAAATATTACATCATGATTTACCTATACTTTATATGCCATGACAGTCAAAAAAGATGATATCATTTTGAAATTTGGTATGGTAGTTGCCCATACGTCGTTATCTGACATATATTCCGTTTTTTTCAATATCTTTGAAAAAAAATGATTTTGTGAGCATTTTTTCAAAAAAAGTATAAACAAATTGCATTTGCGATTGCATTTGCATTTTGTTTTTGTTGCAAATTGCGATTGCATTTTGTTTCAAATGCGGAATTTGTACGGCCTGGCAAAGTTTAGCCGATTTTGGTGTCAAAATCGTTCTTAGTGACGTCACTAAATTCACTATATCTCGAAAAAAAATTCTGACGATTTTTTTATTTTTTTCCTCAAAAGGTTTAAAATGATGCCCGGAAAGGTACTGAAATTTTGGCGTCGATATCTGCATTAGTTATTGAGATATTCTTAATATTCCTAAGGGGGGGGGGGGGGGGGGGCTAAAAAAACTCCCCCCAGTGACTCGCGGGTTAAGCGACTCGACTCTGACTTAAGTTGAGTTGAGTCAGTTTTAGGTCAAGTTTGACTCACCGACTCTGAGTCAAGTACGACCCTGCGTGATAGTTCACATACTTTTTAAGCGAAGAACGTAAAATAGTTGAGTATCTTGTTAAAACCAGGTCCTTCTCTTAAATCGCCGTATGTCTGATGCCAGCGCAATTATTCACATGGATTATTTTGTTTTGCAGTATAATCCAGGGCCTCCAATAGCATGTTAACTGGGGGGGGGGGCAATTGCCCCCAAGTGGAGGGAATTGCCCCCCCCCCCCTAGTGGAACCAATTCCCCCCAGTGAAACTGAGTTCATTCGACACGAGCGGGCACTATAGAATACTATAAATGATGCATCACTGGCCTTTACAAAACATCCTTCAGTCACCCGACGTTTTTTTTTTTTTACTTTACAGCATGACCTCGGATAACATGTTAACTGGGGGGGGGGGGGGGGAGGGGGGGGGGTATGCCTCCGCAGTGGCTGCTAGCTGCCTCCCCAGTGACCAAATTGCTAGCTGCCCCCCCCCTATTGGGAGCAAAATGTGTAGGTAACATACGATTGTATGGTCTGTAAAGTAGATAAAAGAGTCACTGAAGCATGCTTTCAACTTAAAACCAATCAAACGCCGTTTACAGCTACCTAGCGTAGCTTTGAGATATTGAGGACGGATACCCGCCCCTCGTCGCGTCGGTTCAAAATTGGCGTGGAGCACAGGTGTCGATGTATATACGTTTGGGGTAACCCTTGGCCCCCATATGTTGAGTTTGGTCCCCCAAAGATGCTTTCGGCTCCCTCAATGTTTTCTAGCCAATGGCGGACCCAAGGGGCCAAAAGTTCAAAGCCCCAAGCCGCCTGAAATCAGTTGGGAAAAAATTGACGTATTTTCTAATTAAAAAGCCAAGAAACCTTTACGAAAGAACAGTGTCCCAAAATTCCATTTTTGCTTGGGTGTCAGAGCGGAAAATTCGAGCCAAAGAAGACGACAAGAGTGGAAAATTATGTAGAAAATGGGACAATATTGATTTCTGTTTAGAATATAAAACAGTAGTTTTCGTTGAAATCTTGTACTTTTAGTCAATATTTATGTTAGAATCAATATCACATTTCATAATTTGGGAGTGGAAAATTCACTCCTAAAATGGGGAGTGAGAGTGGAAAATAATTCAGATTTGGGTGTCATTTCCCACCCAAAACGTTAAGTTTGAGGACACAGCGAAAGAAAGCGTATTAACCCTCGCCCTACTGGAGCTTTTTTTCACCTTCGCCCTACGGGGGAAGTCCTAAAAAGACCCCTCCTGTTAAACTTCTAAACCAAGCAACATAGAGCAACGGGGTAAGAACCAACATGTTACCTGTCATGTTTGGAATCTAACGGTATGCAATTTTTAGGTTTCGGGTCAACGAGTGACCTTCCAGATCAAGTGAATGACCTCGATCGACCACGTCCAGAACAGCGATTTTGCTCTGTCAGAAAACCTCAAATGAGAAATTGATAAATGTAAATAAAAAGGCATGTTCCTAGACCAATTTTGTCTCAGAAATACAGAAAAGGTAATTATTTATTCGTATCTGATCAAAAAAGTCCAAAAAAGTTATAAAAAATAACGTCATGAATTTCTTACATTTAGGGAGCCATCACTCAGTCAAAAATGGAGATATTTCTTTGAAATTTGATTTGAGTATTGTCCAAACTCAGTTCTCTCACATGTATTCCGGTTTATTAACATCTTTGAAAATTTTGATTTTGTGGTTATTTTCCCAAAAAAAAATCAGTTTGTATTCATTTTTGGGGTAAAAAAAAATCACAATTCGAGATTGCCATTTGAAAGAAAATGACCTTTTGTATCTTTGCTTAATGCCAAACTTATTATATTCATCATGTTACATATACATATACATTGTTACATATACATCGGAGCCAGACACGCCACTAGCTACACTCGAGCGTCATTGGCCGAGTAGAAGGATGGGAAGAGGAGTAGAATTTGCTTAATTGCGTTTGCTTTTTTTCTTCAAACTCTGTTTTCTACGATTTTTCAAACATTTATCGTTTTTCCACCAACATGACGTCATCAAAACATCAGTATTTCCCAAATTTCTCAACCAATTTCAATGCAATGTTTGCAGCATACGTATAATTGTTGTATACCTAGCTACTGAAAATGTCAGCAAAATGCACCGCATGTCTAAAAAGTTATACAATAAAAACCTCAGGGGGGTCGTTTTAGGAAATCCGTAGGGCGAGGGTTAAATTACCCATTCATGAGTCATCCATAAAAAAACGAAATCCGATAAGTTTGTTTTATTGTTTGCGACTTTTGGGGGATTTCGCCGCCAAAAAACTTTGTTTGGCCATTCTGTGTTCTCTCTTGTTTCTGGCCTCCGATCAGGCATCTGACACATACCATGATTTCAGCCACGGTGATCCGTGGAAATCCAAGTTTCTGATGAATTCGTTGGTTCTAAGAACATACTTTGACTACCCAAAACCACCTTCATCATATCACACGACGAAGCCGGGGGATTATCGGCGAAGCAGCGTTTCTCACCTTCGTAAAGTTTTAGCTGTTTGTCTCCTCTGGGGTGGCCCTCGGCCCCTACAGTCATATTCTGATTTAATAACCGATTTCACCGCATATCCGACGAATAAATTTAGAGCTGTGTGCCAGCATTTGGCCGACACGACCAATAATGGATGGGTCTCTCGAAAACATGTCGACGTTGAGCCGATATCAGCTCGATGCTTGGTAGGACGACGGCCCGAGTTTTGTGTATTTCGTTTCGAAAGCAATATTTCGCCACGCTTACGTGGTATGATCCGATAACAGCCCGATGCTTGGTAGGACGACGGCCCGAGTTTTGTGTATTTCGTTTCGAAAGCAATCACGGCCACGCTTACGTGGTATGATCATCATTGGAAAGTTTAAAAAAACGTTCAAAACCAATAACAATTATCTCAGTTATTAACGTCTAACCTTAATATGTGAGATGAGTTGTACAGCAATAAGCAATCAACGGCAACATCCAGCCACCAGGTAACAACTATTCTTAGTTTTGGTGCGTCGTTTTCCATTCTAAGGGATAGCATTTTCCATTACAAGGGATACCTATTGCATGGGTTGGATCTGCACTGAATAACACGATAATTTGCTGAGGAGTTACTAATTGCACCGGCTATTTTATTAATAAAATAGTTGTTGAGTCCCAAATGAAACGTCTCACAAAATGTTCAACTTATGTTTTTTTTTATAAATTGTGTAAGGGATATGATGACTCCAATTGAGCCCTTGACCCGCTGGCGCATCCAGAACGTCTTAAAACGAAGGTTTGAAATTTGAAGAACTGTCCCAAACCTCGTCTGACTTTGTTTGCCTTTGCAAACAAGTCGTGTCGTTTGGAGCCAAGGGTGGGGCGTTTGAGGGGGAGGTTGGGTTGGGACACCTCCTATTTTTCCTCTCCAGAATTAGCGGCGTGCAGCACCACCGTTTCTTGCACAGCTGTTTCGGCATGAATTGCGCACCTGAAGCAAACAAATTGACTCAGGTCATCTCAGGAGAGGTCACCAGCTGTCACGTCAAGTGGCCACACCTCCAAAGAAGTTTGTGGTCGAGCCAAAGCCACAGTGTTTGACTGACCGATGTGACACCTACATGATTTACTTACATGATTGAATCAGGCAATAAGTACATACCTACAATTTTTCTATCTCGGATTTTGTATATCGGTCAGTTGAGGTCAGGTCGATCTCGTGACCTCCACAATATAAGTCAACGGAAAATACGTAAATTCCTCTTTAGGAAAAAACACATTAGATCAGACGAATTTTGTCAATAACATGTTATTTTAGCTCATTATTGATGGCCCAAGCACAATTTTTATTAGTGACCGCCACAAGGTCAGCTGGTAAGCTGGGTGACCTCGGGTGATCTGAGGGGTTATCTGAGGTCACCCGTTACCACCATTTCCTTCAAAAACTATTCATGACAGACGAAGACGTGAGACCGACAGCACTGTGTTTATCTCGTTTATTGACCTGATCTAAAAATGGAGTACACCCAAACAATGACACCGTTGATACCTTTTCTTTTATTTACAGCTTGTTCCTCTTCCTAGCTATCGAAGAAGCTGAAACATTGTGGTGGTTTCTGGAGCCAATTGCTAAAACTTGCAATGTTAACCTTGCATGTGATGTGAGGTGTGAAACACCCACAGGCCACAGGCCCAGAGCCCATAAGTGGGCCTGTGGTTGTTCTGCTAATAATACACAATACACAATTGATGACCGTTGGTAGAGACCTCAATATTGACCTGAACCAAAACAAACCGAAATAATTTCGACATTCATTTAGACGAGCTATCTAACGGCATTTTGTTATTCTGCCTAATCCCCATTGGAGCAGAGTTCGGGTGTGGGGCGTTCAGATGTCTCCCCTGGCACGTGTAAGGTGGCGCCGAGCACCGGCAGGGCGCGGGTTAATAACTGCTAGAAAACAAATTCTCCCTTGTATAAGCTGCTTAGATATTCCTTCAGGAAATGTGTGAATTTTCACCCGATTTATTTGTATTGGTAAAGCTTTGGCGACAGTGGACCCCTCGCTCCGTTCATGTTTGGTCCCCCAATCGTTTTCAAAAATCGACATCGCAGGTGTGGACCCTCGATGATGGGCGTGTTTATATTTATATTTTTTTATTCAGCTTCATTATTGTATTATTCTACTATTTTATTTCTATTTTACACTTATGTTTGTCATTATCACACTTAAAATGTATCAGTAACTACCTATGTATAGGTACACTAAACCATATGCCTTAGCAGCATTTTTTTTTGGAATTGCCCCTCCCCAGTGAGAATTCCTTAGCCGAGGCCCTGGTATAATCCGAAGCTGGGGACAGCGCCTACTTCCCAAACTCTTCAATATAAGTCTTAATACCATAAGACCGAGTTAGCGGATAAGTTTGCCCCCAGCCTTATGCCAAATAGGATAGTGGATGGATCTTTGATGTGCCGCAAAATACTGCGACACGGTCACCCAGCGCTGGCTCATCAACTATTGGCCAGTCGCCAAGAGTGGATGTTTCCGCCAACAGTGGATGTTTTGTTTGTGTTTTGTTTGTGTTGTTTGTGTTTGTATGTTTTGTTTGTGTGTTTTTATGTCGGGCCATTTCGTCGCATTCCCGATTATTGCATCCGAGGCAATATCATGCAATATACTGTCTGTCTGTCTGTCTGGGCCCCAGGGGTTACGATCACATTATCTTGTCAACTTGGACAGTGGACACCGCGACGTTTCTATTTTGGTGTCTTTAAAGGAGAATGATTAGCTAGAAGTGATGAGGTTCTCGATTCAGTCGATATTGTATCAAAACACGATTACGGGGACACATTTTCAATGACACTTTCCTGGTGACCCTAAAAAGTAAAGTTTTTACTACCATAAAGGTACTACCAAAACTACCTCATCTTGACTACCAAAACTCGAATTAATCTTGACCAAGTAACTATTTTTACACTTATTTTCAATTTTGCATTAAGTGACGTGTTTGGAAAATCATTGGCCGCTTGAAATTTGAAAACACGCCAATGTTAAAATTTGAAGCCAGCAATCATTTGAAGTCAGCAAAGTACAATACTCATGGATGTATTGTACCCTTACAATTGGCAAAACGAGGTGAGCCGTCCCTGCTTTGTGGAAGCCGACCGGATCCGACATTTACCTGTTCACACATAAGATAAGAAATTTGTTTATATATATATATATATATATATATATATATATATATATATATATATATATATATATATATATATATATATATATATATATATATATATATATATATATATATATATATATATATATATACGATACAACACACATACCATACGATAGGACAAACATACGATAGGACAACATTTGCAATGGTCATCACCCCGAGCCTTGTTTAACAGAGCCTTAACCCCGAGCCTTGTGAACGACTGCCATTCTTTACAGTGCTCTTTTGCGTTTTCAGCTGATAAGCCAGCATTTTATAATGACATTGTGTTGTGTTTCAGCTGATGGGCCAGCAGTTTATAATGGTGATTCGTCCGAGTTTAGTGGAGGCAGATCAGTGGAGCGACGGGGCCGAGGCCGCCTGGAGCAAACTCTTCCAGGTGAGCCACCAAACGCGTTCTACACAGCTGTACACATTGTTGTTCATATGTTTGCATGGAGCCAAACAATGCTCACAGTCGTATCAGTAAACACTCACTTCATGTTTCTAAACTTGTACCGGAGTTTGGCTACAATTGTCTGTTTTCGTTGTAATTTTGCTTGGTGATCTTTGCTGGTTCCTTTGTTTTGTGTTTGTTTACCTTCCCTTGGAAATGTTAGCTTGTTATAATCGAGT
>JAXIVJ010013471.1:0-37117 GCA_036785665.1 Chirona hameri | reverse complement strand
GGGGGGGGGGTAGCAGCCAGGTGTTTGGATGGGGGGAGGGGGGGGGGGGGGTCATCCAGGTGCTTGGATGGGGGGAGAGCAGCCAGGTGTTTGGATGGGGGGGGGGAGCAGCCAGGTGTTTGGATGGAAGGGAGCAGCAGGTGTTTGGATGAAAGGGAGCCAGGTGTTTGGATGGGGGGGGGCAGCCAGGTGTTTGGATGGGGGGAGCAGCCAGGTGTTTGGATGGGGGAGCGGCCAGGTGTTTGGATGGAGAGCAGCCAGGTGTTTGGATGAGGGGGGGGGGGGGGGGCAGCCAGGTGTTTGGATGGGGGGGGGAGCTGCCAGGTGTTTGGATGGGGGGAGCAGCCAGGTGTTTGGATGGGGTGCAGCCAGGTGTTTGGATAGGGGGAGCAGCCAGGTGTTTGGATGAGGGGGGAGCAGCCAGGTGTTTGGAGGGGGGGGGGGCAGCCAGGTGTTTGGATGGGGGAGCAGCCAGGTGTTTGGATGGGGGAGCAGCCAGGTGTTTAGATGGGGGGGGGGGGGGGGGAGCTGCCAGGTGTTTGGATGGGGGAGGGGAGCAGCCAGGTGTTTGGATGGGGGTAACCAGGTGTAAGGATGGGGGCAGGAACAGCCAGGTGTTTAGATGGGGGGAGGGGGAGCAGCCAGGTGTTTGGATAGGGGACAGGTGTTTGTATGGGGGGGGGGCAGCCAGGTGTTTGGATGGGGGAGCAGCCAGGTGTTTGGATGGGGGGGGGGGGGCAGCCAGGTGTTTGGATGGGTGAGAGCAGCCAGGTGTTTGGATGGGGGGGGAGCAGCCAGGTGTTTGGATGGGGGAGCAGCCAGGTGTTTGGATAGGGGGATCAGCCAGGTGTTTGGATGGGGGAGCAGCCAGGTGTTTGGATGGGGGGAGCAGCCAGGTGTTGGAGGGGGTGGGGAGCAGCCAGGTGTTTTGGATGGGGGGGGGGGGGAGCAGCCAGGTGTTTGGATGGGGGAGCAGCCAGGTGTTTGGATGGGGGAGCAGCCAGGTGTTTAGATGGGGGCGGGGGGAGCTGCCAGGTGTTTGGATGGGGGAGGGGAGCAGCCAGGTGTTTGGATGGGGGTAACCAGGTGTAAGGATGGGGGCAGGAACAGCCAGGTGTTTAGATGGGGGAGTGGGGAGCAGCCAGGTGTTTGGATAGGGGACAGGTGTTTGTATGGGGGGGCAGCCAGGTGTTTGGATGGGGGAGCAGCCAGGTGTTTGGATGGGGGGGGGGGGGGGCAGCCAGGTGTTTGGATGGGGAGAGCAGCCAGGTGTTTGGATGGGGTGGGGAGCAGCCAGGTGTTTGGATGGGGAGCCAGGTTTTTTGGATGGGGGGGGGGGCAGCCAGGTGTCTGGATGTGGGAGCAGCCAGGTGTTTGGCGGGGAGCAGCCAGGTGTTTGGATGGGGGGGGGGGCAGCCAGGTGTTTGGATGGGGGGGGGAGCAGCCAGGTGTTTGGATGGAAGGGAGCAGCCAGGTGTTTGGATGAAAGGGAGCCAGGTGTTTGGATGGGGGGGGGGCAGCCAGGTGTTTGGATGGAGAGAGAGCAGCCAGGTGTTTGGATGGGAGGGGGAGCAGCCAGGTGTTTGGATGGGGGGAGCAGCCAGGTGTTTGGATGGGTGGGAGCAGCCGGTGTTTGGATGAGGGGGGGGGGGGGGGCAGCATGTGTTTGGATGGGGGGGGGGGGCAGCCAGGTGTTTGGATGGGGGGCAGCCAGGTGTTTGGATGGGGGGCAGCCAGGTGTTTGGATGGGGGAGAGCAGCCAGGTGTTTGGATGGGGGGGGGGAGCAGCCAGGTGTTTGGATGGGGGGGTAGGAGCAGCCGGGTGTTTGGATGGGGGAGGTGGGGGAGGGGGGGGGGGGGGGAGCCAGGTGTTTGGATGGGGGGATCAACCAGGTGTTTTGGATGGGGGGAGCAGCCAGGTGTTTGGATGGGGGGAGCAGCCAGGTGTTTAGATGGGGGAGCAGCCATGTGTTTGGATGGGGGGAGCAGCCAGGTGTTTGGATGGGGGGGGGGGGGGGGGCAGCCAGGTGTTTAGATGGGGGGGGGGAGCAGCCAGGTGTTTGGATGGGGGAGCTAGGTGTTTGGATGGGGGGGGGGGAGTAGCCAGGTGTCTAGATGGGGGAGCTGCCAGGTGTTTGGATGGGGAGGGGGGGGGGGGGAAGCAGCCAGGTGTTTGGATGGGGGAGCAGCCAGGTGTTTGGATAGGGGGGATCAGCCAGGTGTTTGGATGGGGGAGCAGCCAGGTGTTTGGATGGGGGGAGCAGCCAGGTGTTTGGAGGGTGGTGGGGAGCAGTCAGATGTATGGAATGGGAGCCAGATTTTTTGGATGGGGGGAGGGGGCAGCCAGGTGCCTGGATGTGGGAGCAGCCAGGTGTTTGGGGGGAGCAGCCAGGTGTTTGGATGGGGGGGGGGGGAGCAGCCAGGTGTTTGGATGAAAGGGAGCCAGGTGTTTGGATGGTGGGGGGGGGGGAGCAGCCAGGTGTTTGGATGGAAGGGAGAAGCCAGGTGTTTGGATGAAAGGGAGCCAGGTGTTTGGATGGGGGGGGGGGGGGCAGCCAGGTGTTTGGATGGGGGGGAGAGCAGCCAGGTGTTTGGATGGGAGGGGGAGCAGCTAGGTGTTTGGATGGGGGGAGCAGCCAGGTGTTTGGATGGGTGGGAGCAGCCGGGTGTTTGGATGGGGGGGGGGGGGGGGGGGGAGCAGCCAGGTGTTTGGATGGGGGGGGGGGGGCAGCCAGGTGTTTGGATGGGGGCAGCCAGGTGTTTGGAGGGGGGAGCAGCCAGGTGTTTGGATGGGGGGTGGGAGCAGCCGGGTGTTTGGATGGGGGAGGGGGGGGGGGAGTCAGGTGGTTGGGGGGAGGCAGCCATGTGTTTGGATGGGGCGGGGGGCATCCAGGTGTTTGGATGGGGGGAAGCCAGGTGTTTGGGATGGGGCAGCTAGGTGTTTGGATGGGGGGGGGAGCAGCCAGGTGTTGGGGGGGGGGGGGCAGCCAGGTGTTTGGATGGGTGGGAGCAGCCGGGTGTTTGGATGAGGGAGCAGCTAGGTGTTTGGATGGGGGGAAGCCAGGTGGTTGGGGGAAGGCATGGATGGGGGTGGGGGGGGGGGCAGCCAGGTGTTTGGATGGAGAGAGAGCAGCCAGGTGTTTGGATGGGAGGGGAGCAGCCAGGTGTTTGGATGGGGGGAGCAGCCAGGTGTTTGGATGGGTGGAGCACGCGGGTGTTTGGTATGAGGGGGGGGGGGGGGGGGGCAGCATGTGTTTGGATGGGGGGGGGGGGGGCAGCCAGGTGTTTGGATGGGGGGCAGCAGGTGTTTGGATGGGGGGGCAGCCAGGGTGTTTGGATGGGGGAGAGCAGCCAGGTGTTTGGATGGGGGGGGGGAGCAGCAGGTGTTTGGATGGGGGGTGGGAGCAGCCGGGTGTTTGGATGGGGGAGGTGGGGGGGGGGGGAGCCAGGTGTTTGGATGGGGGGATCAACCAGGTGTTTGGATGGGGGAGCAGCCAGTGTTTTGGATGGGGGGAGCAGCCAGGGTGTTTAGAATGGGGGGAGCAGCCATGTGTTTGGATGGGGGAGCAGCAGGTGTTTTGGGATGGGGGGGGGGGCAGCCAGGTGTTTAGATGGGGGAGCAGCCAGGTGTTTGGATGGGGGAGCTAGGTGTTTGGATGGGGGGGGGGGGTGGGAGTAGCCAGGTGTCTAGATGGGGGAGCTGCCAGGTGTTTGGATGGGGAGGGGGGGGGGGAAGCAGCCAGGTGTTTGGATGGGGAGCAGCCAGGTGTTTGGATAGGGGGGGGATCAGCCAGGTGTTTGGATGGAGGGAGCAGCCAGGTGTTTGGATGGGGGTAGCAGCCAGGTGTTTGGAGGGGGTGGGGAGCAGGTCAGATGTATGGATGGGGAGCAGGTTTTTTGGATGGGGGGGTGGGGGGGGCAGCCAGGTGCCTGGATGTGGTAGCAGCCAGGTGGTTTGGGGGCAGCAGCCAGGTGTTTGGATGGGGGGGGGGGAGCAGCCAGGTGTTTTGCGTTGAAAGGGAGCCAGGTGTTTGGATGGTGGGGGGGGGGGGCAGCCAGGTGTTTGGATGGAAGGGAGAAGCCAGGTGTTTGGATGAAAGGAGCCAGGTGTTGGATGGGGGGGGGGGCAGCCAGGTGTTTGGATGGGGGAGGAGCAGCCAGGTGTTGGATGGGGAGGGGGAGCAGCTAGGTGTTTGGATGGGGGGAGCAGCAGGTGTTTGGATGGGTGGGAGCAGCCGGGTGTTTGGAATGGGGGGGGGGGAGCAGCCAGGTGTTTGGATGGGGGGGGGGGGGGCAGCCAGGTGTTTGGATGGGGCAGCCAGTGTTTGGATGGGGGGGAGCAGCCAGGTGTTTGGATGGGGGGTGGAGCAGCCGGGTGTTTGGATGGGGGAGGGGGGGGGGGAGCCAGGTGGTTGGGGGGAGGCAGCCATGTGTTTGGATGGGGCGGGGGGCATCCAGGTGTTTGGATGGGGGGAAGCCAGGTGTTTGGATGGGGCAGCTAGGTGTTTGGATGGGGGGGGGGAGCAGCCAGGTGTTGGGGGGGGGGGGGGGCAGCCAGGTGTTTGATGGGTGGGAGCAGCCGGGTGTTTGAGATGAGGTGGAGCAGCTAGGTGTTTGGATGGGGGGAAGCCAGGTGGTTGGGGGAAGGCAGCCATGTGTTTGGATGGGGGGGGGGGGCAGCCAGGTGTTTGGATGGGGGGAGCAGCCAGGTGTTTAGTACTCCCACTCCCATAGGGGCTAATGTTAAAATCCTGCAAAACTGGTCGCCAAAGGTCACGATGAACATGTTCGTCAATAATCTCGCATAACTTTTAAACTAATGCAGATTAGGGCAATACTTTTAGCGCCAATACTTTTTAGGCAATACTTTTAGTGTTTATCTCATCAAGGCGCGTCGATAATATATTCAAGACGATCAGGTTAGGTCCAGTTTAAAATTTGACCTCAGGTCAAGGTCATTTGGTGACCCAGGTAGGTCATGTTGCATATGGAGAGAGCCATCTTGAAGAGACAAACAAGGTAGTGTCAGTCTCACGTCTCTATTGTATTATATCAAGAGTCTTTGGCAAACAAGTGTGGCTGACCTCAAATGACCTCATCATCATCATCATCATCACCAAGTTTATTAAACATAAATTAAACAAAATATGAAAGTAAATCAGAAAGGTGCAAAAGCAAAAAGCCTAAATCAAGGCACCCTGTCTGAAAAGAAGGATAAATGGTTAACTGCGACCGCCCGCCACGGCCACAGCTCACTCTGGTGTAGGTCGAAGCCCCCACACTCACCTCCGGCACGTCGCGTCCATTTAGGGGTGGTGATTGCTGAACAAAATTAAGGAAGATCAGCCAATCGTTTCGAATTTAGCAAGTCATTTTGGAAATGCAAGGCCACCGACCGACAGCCGCCGCCGGTGTGGTCTGTCCCGTATTGAAGAATTTGTAGTTGGTTGAATTTGTACCTCAGCTGGCCTTTCAGAGGTCACTGGCAGCATTTTCACGTGTGTCATCAAGAATAAGCTAAAATAGTATGATTCTGAAAGAGTTGACCTGATCTAACGCATATTCTCCGAATAGGCATCATTCGCATATTTTCCCTTTGACTTATACCGAATGCTGACCTTAAAGTCACCAATATACAAAAATCCGAGATAAAGGATTTGTATATACTTATTCTCTGATTAACTTCTGTGAGTTTCAAATTGTTCGGGTAAACCCTGTGGCCTTGGCACTACCACAAACATTTTTGGAGGTAAAGTCACTTGACGTGACCTGGTGACCTGACCTGAGACGACCCGATACAAAATAGTCACAAAATGTGGATAATTAAATCCGAGCAGCTGCGCCAAATTTGGCGGCGTTCCACGCTGCCGTTTCCCTGCTATCCTCGGAAAACCTCAAGGGGGGGGGGGGAGAGATTTTGTCCCACACCAGGGCGAGGTTTAAAACCAGTTTTTAACAGCCGATTGTTAAGGCAAACGTTTTATATCGTGAGATTTAAAGAGTTTGGTGTTTACGAAATCGAGATCAAATATCCGTTTTTGTTTGGCTGAAAACCAGCATCAATCGAAAAATACACGACTTTTAACCTCGCCATACTAAAGTGAAAAATTGAAACGAATGCAACTGCTACTCTAGGCTCAAAACAAAATTATCCACTCCAAACTAATTCCCACACCGACTCAGACTCCACGACTCTGGACCGGGACTATGGAGTCCCGGTCCAGAGTCGTGTATTTTAAGTATTTTCGTCGACTCACTCCAGCTCGAATTCTTGTCAGACTAAAGGCGCTGACTCCAACTCCGACTCCGACACTGCAATCGAACTCCCCGGGAGAGTCACCACCGCGGTTACCGGGGGGGGGGGGGGGGGGGGGGCAGCCGCAGGGGGCCATGGCTGGTCACGGCAGCAGCCGACCGGGCTGTTTATACTCCACTCCCTGTGGCTCGTTAATCAGTCTGCCACTGCACTGGTGACCCCGGACCGGACGGCCCTGTGTCGCATCATCACCAGATATGTCAACAGACTTGTCACCAGGTGTCCAGGGGGACCGACACCGCGGCCAGGCTCGACACCCTCAGTCCCACCGCCACCGCCGCAGGGCGCACAGGTCACTGCCGGTCACCGACCTGACCTGACCTGACCCCGCACCAGTCGCCGTGGGAAGCTCGCTGGCACTGCTAGCAGCAGGCAACACGATTCAGAAGCAGCGACAGAACATCCCGGGTGAAACGGAGCAGAAAAATGTTGTCGATCACCGTCCTAGTAGCAGCGGCAACGTTTGGTAAGGGACTTATTGGGATTAGGGGTAACAATAGACACTGTGTGCTGCAGGCTGAGCAATGAGCAGTGACCCTGTGTTGCAACAGTGACTCTGACCCTGTGTTGCAGGCTGAGCAGTGACTCTGACACTGTGTTGCTACAGTGACTCTGACTCTGTGTTGCAGGCTGAGCAGTGACTCTGACCCTGTGTTGCAGGCTGAGCAGTGACTCTGACACTGTGTTGCTACAGTGACTCTGACCCTGTGTTGCAGGCTGAGCAGTGACTCTGACCCTGTGTTGCAGGCTGAGCAGTGACTCTGACACTGTGTTGCTACAGTGACTATGACCCTGTGTTGCAGGCTGAGTAGTGACTCTGACCCTGTGTTGCTACAGTGACTCTGACCCTGTGTTGCAGGCTGAGCAGTGACTCTGACCCTGTGTTGCAGGCTGAGCAGTGACTCTGACACTGTGTTGCTACAGTGACTCTGACTCTGTGTTGCAGGCTGAGCAGTGACTCTGACCCTGTGTTGCAGGCTGAGCAGTGACTCTGACACTGTGTTGCTACAGTGACTCTGACCCTGTGTTGCAGGCTGAGCAGTGACTCTGACACTGTGTTGCTACAGTGACTCTGACCCTGTGTTGCAGGCTGAGCAGTGACTCTGACACTGTGTTGCTACAGTGACTCTGACCCTGTGTTGCAGCAGTGACTCTGACCCTGTGTTGCAGGCTGAGCAGTGACTCTGACCCTGTGTTGCAGGCTGAGCAGTGACTCTGACACTGTGTTGCTACAGTGACTCTGCCCCTGTGCTGCAGGCTGGCAGGCTGAGCAGTGACTCTGACCCTGTGTTGCAGCAGTGACTCTGACCCTGTGTTGCAACAGTGATTTTGACCCATTGTTGCAGAATAGATACCGACCCCGTGTTGCAGCAGTGATTCTGACCCTGTGTTGCAGCTATGACTCTGACCCTGTGTTGCAGGCTGAGCAGTGACTCTGGCCCTGTGTTGGAGGCTGAGCAGTGACTCTGACCCTTTGTTGTATCAGTAACTCTGACCCTGTGTTGGAGGCTGAGCAGTGACTCTGACTCTGTGTTGCAGCAGTGACTCTGACCCTGTGTTGCAGTAGTGACTCTGACTCTGTGTTGCAGCAGTGACTCTGACTCTGTGTTGCAGCAGTGACTCTGACCCTGTGTTGCAGTAGTGGCTCTGACTCTGTGTTGCAGGCTGAGCAGTGACTCTGACCCTGTGTTGCAGGCTGAGCAGTGACTCTGACACTGTGTTGCTACAGTGACTCTGACCCTGTGTTGCAGGCTGAGCAGTGGCTCTGACCCTGTGTTGCAGGCTGAGCAGTGACTCTGACACTGTGTTGCTACAGTGACTCTGACCCTGTGTTGCAGGCTGAGCAGTGACTCTGACCCTGTGTTGCAGGCTGATCAGTGACTCTGACACTGTGTTGCTACAGTGACTCTGACCCTGTGCTGCAGGCTGGCAGGCTGAGCAGTGACTCTGACCCTGTGTTGCAGCAGTGAATCTGACCCTGTGTTGCAACAGTGATTTTGACCCATTGTTGCAGAAGAGATACTGACCCCGTGTTGCAGCAGTGATTCTGACCCTGTGTTGCAGCTGTGACTCTGACCCTGTGTTGCAGGCTGAGCAGTGACTCTGTCCCTGTGTTGGAGGCGGAGCAGTGACTCTGACCCTGTGTTGTATCAGTAACTCTGACCCTGTGTTGGAGGCTGAGCAGTGACTCTGACTCTGTGTTGCAGCAGTGACTCTGACCCTGTGTTGCAGTAGTGACTCTGACTCTGTGTTGCAGCAGTGACTCTGACTCTGTGTTGCAGCAGTGACTCTGACTCTGTGTTGCAGCAGTGACTCTGACCCTGTGTTGCAGCAGTGACTCTGACCCTGTGTTGCAGCAGCGACTCTGTCCCTGTGTTGCAGCAGTGACTCTGACCCTGTGTTGCTACAGTGACTCTGCCCCTGTGCTGCAGCAGCGACTCTGTCCATGTGTTGCAGCAGTGACTCTGACCCTGTGCTGCAGGCTGAGCAGGGACTCTGACCCTGTGTTGCAGCAGTGACTCTGACCCTGTGTTGCAGCAGTAACTCTGACCCTGTGTTGGAGGCTGAGCAGTGACTCTGACCCTGTGTTGCAGGCTGATCAGTGACTCTGACCCTGTGTTGCAGCAGTGACTCTGATCCTGTGTTGCAGCAGTGACTCTGACCCTGTGTTGCAGCAGTAACTCTGACCCTGTGTTGGAGGCTGAGCAGTGACTCTGACCCTGTGTTGCAGGCTGATCAGTGACTCTGACCCTGTGTTGCAGTAGTGACTCTGACTCTGTGTTGCAGCAGTGACTCTGACCCTGTGTTGCAGGCTGAGCAGTGACTCTGACCCTGTATTGCAGCAGTGACTCTGACCCTGTGTTGCAGTAGTGACTCTGACTCTGTGTTGCAGCAGTGACTCTGACCCTGTGTTGCAGGCTGAGCAGTGACTCTGACCCTGTGTTGCAGGCTGAGCAGTGACTCTGACCCTGTATTGCAGCAGTGACTCTGACCTTGTATTGCAACAGTGACTCTAACCCTGTGTTGCAGGCGGAGTCTGGGCGAGCGCGTGTCAGCAGCACCCGCGACAGACCCCGCTACTGGTAACCACTGCCGAGCCGCGGCCCACAGTGTACGCCTGGCCTGAGGAGATGGTTGAACTGCACTGCCGGCCCTCCCAGCCCGGCGGCTGCCGCTGGATGATGGGTTCCACGCAGCTGGGTACCGGGTGCCAACTGAGCACCACCGAGCGGGGCACCATCAAATGTCTGCGGGGGGAGGAGACCTGTGGCGCCGTCGTACTGAATAATCCAGCAGATCAACGAGTTGAGTATAAAGCATATAATGAACATTATTACGATAGATATTGGCACGGTCAGCAGCATTGGGGCCTTAAGTCGTCCACCTTCCTGTGCTCCGACTCCGGCACCATCATAAGCAAAGACAAGCTGTGTGACGAAACCAAGGACTGCGGCAACGGTGAAGACGAGTGGAACTGCAAACGACCCTGCGGCCCGCCGTTCATCAGGAAGCACAGCGCGCTCTCCACTGCTCCCCTTGACGCCTACCCTGACGGCAGCGAAGTCACCTACGTCTGCCAGTCCGACTTCAGCTTCGGCGAGACGCTCAGCGGGCTGAACCGCACGTGCCAGGCCGGATGCTGGACCGCGTCTCCTCCCGTCTGCAGCCGCAACGTGGCGCTGCGCCGACCCGTCAGCGTCACTGGTCTGCCGATAATGGACCGCCGCAACGCGGTGGACGGTCTCCTGGACACGTGGTGCATGCTGGCGCCCAGCGGCGATCAGCAGTCGCTGGCCGTCCGACTGGAGGAGAACGTCACCGTCAGCAAAGTGCTGGTGCGCGCGCTGAGCAATCGGTACAGCGTGAAGTTACGCGGCGTCAACCAGACCAGTGACGAGCTGAGCTGCTCGTGCGAGGAGTCGAATGATGGGGAGATCCAGCCTACGCTGTCCGGGGTGCGAGTCTGCAGCTGCCCCGAGCGGCAGGCCGACGGCAGGCGCGAGCTGCTGGTCCGCGCAGAGTCCGGCGCCTTCATGTCCCTCTCTGTCGCCGAGATCGTGGCGCTCGAAGCGTCGGATGCTGACGCCGACGCCGATGAATGCACGCTGCTTGGCCAGCCGGCGTACGGCCAGTTTGAGCCTGCCGGCCCCGGGAAGGTGCAACTCTCCTGCGACCCGGACCGCCATCCCTCCTGCTCGGCAGCCGTCCAGTGTTCCGTAGTACGGAGCGGGGAGGTCCACCTCAGCTGTCTGTCCGTCTCCTGTCCACAGCCACCGGCCATCCTCAACACGGAGATCAGCTATAAAAACGGCACCGGCTGGCGGGCCGTGGCTGTGTACGGCTGCGTGGCCGGCTACGCACTGTACCCTGTCGACCAGAACACGACTGCCGCGTGCGGCGCCGACGGCCTCTGGTCGATCGGCCACGTCTCCTGCCTGTCCGAGTCGGACATCCGCGTGGTGGCGATGCGACTGGGCCAGCAGCACGCGCGCAGCATGGCCTCGCTGCGCGCCGAGCTGCGCGCTGAGCTGGAGGAGCTGCTGGCCGGCCAGCAGCAGCTGCTGGCCCAGCAGAACGGCACGCAGCGCCGGCTGAGCAGGCTAGAGCAAGACGTGGCGCTGCTGGGGCTGGCCGAAGGAGCACACTTGCAGATGGAGGCGACAGCTGCTGGGCTGGAGCAGCTTGAGAAAGATGCTGCCGAGCTGGCGGTGGAGGAGCTGGAGGCAGAGGCTGAGCTGACGCAACAGTTGGAGGCAGAGGCTGAGCTGACGCAGCAGCTGGAGGAAAAGGCTGAGCTGACCGAGTAGCTGGGGGATGTTGAGCAGACAGACCAGCTGGAGAAGGATGAATGGATGCTGCTGCTGAACAGAAGAAGCAAGGGGAGGATGAGGAGTATTTTCAGCCTCAAACGGCGCTGGGGCGATGTATTAGCTCTCGCCAGTGCAGGAGGGGGGGGGGGGGGGGTACCATCCCCTCGTTTAGTTTTCGGGAATAACTCGCGTAGTTATCAACCAATTGCGATGAACTTGCAGTACCCTACTTTTGAACAATTTGACGCATACTCTGAAAATGTCAAACTTCTACTCTCCATGGCCCGTGACCTATGACCAGTTTCTCAAGGTCATGGCAGGCGCGACAGGCGTACCGTAGTATCGATGCTTGTAACTTGTGCAGTTTTCCGAGTGCTTGTTGTTCAGGAGCATGTGCACAGGTGTTTCCAGGTGTCATTTATGGTTTCCACTGAGATCGTGACCTACGATGACCAGAGATGACTTGTTTAGCCTCTGGCAGTTTCTAGGACATGTTGTGACGCTGATTTCAAATTTGGCATCCATTTTACATAAATATATGTTCCACCGGGGTCATGCACGTTCACAGGTCAACCGAGGTCACTGACCTCCGATGACCTGAGATAACCTTTTTGGACTCTGGTAGTTTCTAGGACATTGTGTGACGCTGATTTAAAATTTGGCACCTATTTTGCATAATTATATGCTCATTCACGATTCTAGCTCGATTATAATTCAATGTCTACTCATGCACGATTTGGATGACATTCGGGTCATTGACATTACCTCAGAGGTCACATAATGACCCAGGACCTTAAAATCGGGTACCAACGGCTTCCTCTAATCACATGCAATACGTTCGTCTTTGCATCAAAGCTCTAGCTCAACTAGGCACGAAACGCCAGGGGGTCGTACCCCCCCCCCCCCCCCTGCACGGTCACGTAGGTATCGGACCCTGCACTGGCGATGGTTAAAGGGACTATCCCACCTTAACATTATATTTGAGTTGAGATAGCCATTTTGATGGCTTGGCATTGCAATTAAGTATGGTAGCAATTACAACAACCACAATGATCTAATCAAAAAGATATTCGAGTTTGATTTTGACATCTGTAAAAAATAAGGCCCATGTGTATTTGAATAGGGCCTCTAAACCGACAGCGTCGTCTCTCTTTACCCAACTGGTAATGACAGTCGACTTGTTTTAAGGTGAACTTTGGAGATATTTGCTACGTTTCAATGGTTTGTTAGTTGGTTTGTTTTGTATTCGAAGCGCCAGAATTCGAAGGTCCGAGCCCTAAAAGCGGACCCCCACCTGTTTTTTTTTTAAATAGAAAACTTGGCGGATTTCGGTCACTTGTTTTTTAGCGGCCCCCCTGCAGCATGGGATCTGAGACATGATAATTATCTTGTCAATGTCGTGTAAGGTGACTACGTGTGCTACCGATGTGCGAATTTTAGGTGCGTGGGCTACTGATGTGCGGTACAATTGTCGAGAGTTGACGAAATGAGGTCAATGACAACACGCAGTATAGTGGTGACTGGTGAACCGATACGGTATTTTCGTAGCAGGTATGTGTGATCAGTTGGCGCGATACATGGCTCATTTTTACAACGTTGCAGCATCGCAACAAATGTGGAGACGGTCTCGCGCATGACTTGGAAAGGCATAACCAACGGATCCAGGGCCTGGTGTCAACCAGTTGCTGCATACCTGTCTGGAAGCTGCGCACAGGCTTTCTGGAGGTTGGTCAAAATGAGAAGCACGGGGAACAGATCGCGTAAAAAACGACGTAATAACTATAGGTGTGTTTTTCGGGAGATCTGCTACCCAGTATTCTAAGTACCGTGTGCTACCCATTGTCTTTGGTGGGCTTGGATACTCAAAATCATCGGTCCCTAGGTACATCTCTAGTATTGACGATGAAACGCAACATGTACCAAATAGCGAAGCATTTTATTTCATCAGTGAAGTTGAGCGTTACAATATTATTTGACTACGCCCGGCTACATGTTTGAGATGCTGATGGGCAAGTTGTAGTATAGATAGAAACCACGTTTACACGAGACTTTATATTCTCTAGGCATAAAGGAATTCTCTCTTCGGAAATTGAGGCAATTTTAGAAATTGGGCCAAATTATGGCGCTCTTTTCCTTGCAAACCACCCAGATTCATGTTCTCTACAGGTTTAAAAGTTCCAGCCTTTGGACGACAAAGTAGTCCCGTATGGACTACGCTAGGCTGCGTTCGCGAACGGAATAAGAATGAACCCTGGAGGCGCTGGGGGTCGCCCCCTCATCCTTTGTTTTTTCCGGTATAATTAGAAAACGCATAGAGATATCCACTTGAAACTTTCAGCAACTTGAAATGAATAGCTATGCCAGTTTTGGCTAAACATTGGGTCCCGGCCAGGTCAGGTCAGGTCACCAGGTCAGGTCAAATGACATGACCACCAAACAACTTCTAGGTAGCACCACCGGCACAGTGGTTAATCGAGCGACATGAAACTCATGGCACGTCATGAGGTCATTAGGGACTACAATATCTCGGATTTTCTATATCGGTGACATAAGGTCAAGTTATAATCGTGGCCTTTTCAATGTAACCCTATGGGGGGAAAAAACGCATATTTCTCAGTTGTAAAGACATAAATTGTGTTCATGTTTGCTCTAGCCACTAGTTTTGGCCAGATACTAGACCTGACTGGGCCCCCATATCACGCCTCTGCCAGCAACGGGGCCCTGCCTTGATTGGACCCTTACCAAGAACGGGCCCCTACCAGTAACGGGCCCCTACCAGTAACGGGTCCATACCAGTAACGGGCCCGTATAAAAAAAATGCAAGGAGCGGGTCCTGTTGTGACCGGGCCCTCGTCCTGACTGGGCCCCGTATCACACCCTTGCCAGCACCGGGCCCTGCCTCTATCGGACCTGACCAAGACCGGGCCCCTACCAGAAAGGGGCACGTATCAATAATATGCAAGGACCGGGCCCTGTTGTGACCGGGCCCTGGTCCTGACCGGGCCCCATATCACGCTTTTGCCAGCACCGGACACCTGCCTCGATCGGGCCTGACCAAGACTGGGCCCCTACCAGGAACGGGCCCTTGTCACCAGAACGTGACCGTATCAAGAATGTGCTAGGATCGAGCCCTGTTGTGACGGCCGACGTGGCCCTCGTCCTGACCGGGCCCCATATCACGCCTTTGCCAGCACCGCGGCCCTGTCTTGATCGAGCCCCTACCAGGAACGGACCCCTACCAGGAACGGGCCTCTATCAGGAAGGGGCCCGTATCAAATAATTTGCAAGGAGCGAGCCCTGTTGTGTCCGGGCCCTCGTCCTGGCCGGGCTCCATATCACGCCTTTGCCATCACGGGGCCCCTGCATCGATCGGACCTAACCAAGACCGGGCCCCTACCAGAAAGGGACCGGTATCAAGAATATGCAAGGACCGGGCCCTGTTGTGACCGGGCCCTCGTCCTGACCGGGCCCCATATCACGCCTTTGCCAGCACCGGGCCCCTGCCTCGATCAGGCCTTACCAAGGCCGGGCCCCTGCCAGGTATGGCCAAAATACGGGCCTTTTTATGCGGGCCCCCTCATAAATTTCGTGGGGGGGGGGCAGCTGACCTCTTTGACCCCCCCCCCCTCCCTGCGTGAGCCACTGGTGCCAACAATAAGGGAGAGGGTGCGCAGATTGACATGTCTATATCAACTTGTCTATTATCTGTGTGGAGAACGCGCAGAATGTACTTGCAATTTATGTACAACTTGGTAATAGATGTTTAGGTATCATTTTTTCGCAACTGTAAGCATCCTTCAAGGGGCAAAGCACGCCCCTAACGAGTGGCTAGTGAGACTCTTCTTTGCCAACTACACCCCATTCAAACTGCACGATGCATGTACCTATGCTAACACAGACTCCATTATTAAGAACTCTGGTTAGATTTGTGTTCGATTCCCCCTCTCCGGTTGACTTCTACCTTTCCAGATTTCTTCCTCAAGACTTTTTCCACTTTAAATTTCCCATTAGTGATATTGTGTTGAATAATTTACTCAAAGGAAACAGTTCACCCTTAGTATGAGGTTTTGAGTTGAGATAGCCAAGTTGTAGTTCATGCTCGAAAATGGACTTGAGAAGCTCTCACATCTTCATAGAAACCCCTTAATTAATTAAAATTGAGTCCTAGAAATCTGAACGAGTATCCTTCGTTGTCTCCCATCGCTGATTGGCTGATTTGACGTATGATTATGACGTATGGCTTGGGGAATAAGTATTATAAACATTTAAATATATAGCGTTGGACAAGAACATGCTGTTTCAGTACCTTATTCCCTTCATTGCACGAATCAACTTTGAGAGATATATCGCTAAAATCGTCTATAAACACTTTTATCAGCAATATTCTTAGTGAAATTATACGTCACGCACGTGCAGATATCCCGAGTTCGCATTAACCCTCGCCCTATGGGGGGGGGGGCTGACAACCCCCCCTGAAGTTTGTATTGAGTAACTCTTTACACATGTGTAATCTTGTTGAAATTTGCAGTAGCTGAATTTACAGCAATTATACGTATCCTATATAAAAATTGGAAGTGTATACGACTCGTGACCTATGACCTTTTCGTCAAGGTCATGTCAAGGCCAACTCGTGACCCCAAAGGTCACCAGTTGACCTAGATGCTCCAAATTGGGATGCCTTTGGGTTCTCCTTATGACAGGAAACACGTTCCCGTTTACGGTGTCTCTCTATCTCTCTCCGTTCGGAAGTTATACTAAGCGCTATACTTATACTAATTTTTTGGACGTGGTCGATCTTAGGTCATTCACTTGACATGGAAGGTCACCCGGTGACCTGAAACCTTAAAATCGTATACTGTTAGATTCCTCCCATGACAGGCACCATGCTGGTTCTTACGCATTGCTCTAAGTTGCTTGGTTTGGAAGTTAACAGTAAGTGGAGGGGCTGGGCAAGCCCCCCCCCCCCCGTAGGGCGAAGGTGAAAAAAGCTCTGTAGGGTGAGGGTTAATTCACTCCATTCAGAGGAAAACATCTGAATTGGAACCAAATAACGGACATTATAATTTGCTTTTTCCGTGTTCATATACATTTTGATGGTTTGCTAGTAACATGATAATTCATTTCTAGCTTCTCCCAATCATTTCTGAGAATTTTTAAAAGTGAACTGTTTCCTTTAATAATAGCCGTTTTCACGAAGGATTATTGCGCTGAGAAGATTCTGAAAAGTTTCTGAGACGTTTTGGTATAGAAGTCCTAGTATATTATACATTCCAAGAAATAAATGACTAATATAGGCGATATTATCACTATTCAATAGTTATGGAAACATTTATTGAGCTCATAACAAGTTTATGATACACCATTGGCCGTTTTTAAAGAACATATGCGTCTAGAGTCCATTCGTTCAGTTTAGCATACCGTCATACTAGTTACTAAATCTGGCAGCGTCATGGATCACAGGGCTGTCTGCGCATGCGCAGTGATGTTCCAGCATATATTCGCCGCCGCTTCCGACCCGCGTGCCGCACGCACATGGACAAAGTCAAGCCGCAGAGGCCGGTCGCCGGATTGGGCCGGATTGGACGAGTCCATTGCGGCCAATAGCGTCACACGCCACATAATTTTCTGAACCGTTCTGAAGTTTTAAAAGGTTTCAGTCGGGGATCACAACTGACCTAACAATGCTTATCTTGATAATTACCACCAAACCGTAATTTTGTCAACATATTATATTCTTACTAACATATTACAAAATTCAGTGGAGCATTTCAAGCCAAAAATCGCATGTAAAAGTTGTATAGTTGTCGTCGAATGGATCGTCGAGCTAAGACTTCTATACCAAAACTTGTTAAAACTTTTCTGAACTTCTCAGAATCTTTCAGCGCAATAATCCTTCGTGAAAAAGGCTAATAATTAAAATATAAATTCTCGAATACTGTTTTGTATTATGATTAATTCGACGTTGATATGATCTTCTTCCCTCCGTTGTATGCTATTGGGCGTAGGTAGGGTGTTCGCGTCTGAGCACAATTTACTTCTCTTGGTGCCTCGAAATGCAATAGTTTTTTATTTTATCTAATGTTAATTTTAGCATTATTATAATTCATAGTGAGGAGATATATAGGTAACCATATGCTCGTGATATGTAATAAATGACGAGAAAAAAAAATCAGCATTTTTCACATATCATGAGCATAAGGGGTTGTACATCTTTTCACTAGAAATACCATAGGTAGCTTGTCTTATGGTCTGTGTGCTGAGGGGATTTCATTGTTGAGTCCCAAGGCCAGCATGAACATCAGCAATGACGCTATATCAGGGCTTCTGGCAGGGCCTCCTGTAAGGGATTTTCACTGGGGGGGGGGGGGGGGGGTACGCAGATTTTTCGATGATGGGCAGCTTTCTCCCAAATTGTTAACGAACAGGACAATAATTTTATGTAACATGATGTATTGCAATACATTTATCTCATCCTAGGTCATATAGAGAGATGTGGATAACAGAAGATGGGCATGAAATACCATAGCCCGCGTCCCGAGCACTGCCGGGGGTTCGCACCAACCACGAACTGCAGGGGGATTTTCGCCCCCCCCCCAATAACTAGAAAACCACGCAACGAAGCGACAAGTGAAAAACGCTGTTAGATAGCCCGAGACAAGCTCTATCGAAAGTATATCTGTCTTTTTTTAGCCCGGCAGTCACTTGGGTATATTCTGTAACACGACTCACTGGGGGGGGGGGGGGGGAGGGGGGAGGGGTTTGGCCCCTGGTATCTTCAGAACCAATGATTGCAGCGGGACGTGAAAGGCGGCATTCGAAAGCGCTCAATGAGATAAACCAAACGAAAACTTTAAAAAAATCAAATTAAGGTCACATGTCAGGTCAAGGTCAAGTAAAACGTCAAAATCGAGGTATTTGAGTTTATGGACAATACTTGCCATCCATGGCCTTCAATTGCGCCTATAATCACCCCAAGTGCTGTCAAAGGTATGATGCATATCACACATGAGCTAAAGTTAAATTGTTGGAAAAGATCAAGGTCAGGTCACAAAAGATCACTGCACACAAAATATCTACGAAAGTCATGCAGCACATGTTTTATGGATGCTTTTACGCGTAGAATTCGATAGTGGTAGTCATTTTACCACTTGACTTCATTTACGTGAAGTTAGTGTCAAGTTCAGGTCACTGAAGGTCAAAATTTGAAATTGATAAATCGAAATAAAAAACATGTTTCTATATCAGTTTTATCTTTAAAAAAACAATGCTGGTATTGATTTGTCTTTATCCGGTCCATAAAAGCAAAAAAACGCAATTTCAAAATATGACGTCATGATTTACCCATACTTTATATGCCATGACAGTCAAAAAAGATGATATCATTTTGAAATTTAGTATGGTAGTTGCCCACATGTCGTTATCTGACATATATTCCATTTTTTTCAATATCTTTGAAAAATTTGATTTTGTGAGCATTTTTACACACAACAAAAATGTGGTCAAAAACAAAATTTTCGATATTTCGAGATAGCTGGTTTGTAGCCCTTGCAATTTTCTGCCTTTTAGCGTTTTTCGATTGCATTTTCTTCATATGTGGCATTTGTACGGCCTGGCAAAGTTTAACCGATTTTGGTGTCAAAATCGTGTTTAGTGACGTCACTAAACTCACTATATCTCGAGAAAAAAATCTGACGATTTGTTTTCATTTGTTTCTCAAAAGGTGTCAAAATGATGCCCGGAAGGGTACTTAAATTTTGGCGTCAATATCTGCATTAGTTATTGAGATATTCCTAATATTCCTAAGGGGGGGGGGGCTAAAAAACAAACAATGAGTCGCGGGTTAGGGGTCAAGTCAATATTGAGGTCACCAGAGGTAACCAAAGGACAAATTTGTATATATGAGTGCCCTTGATAAAACCGTCTATATCTCGATAACTTAGAAGAGTTAGCGACGCGCTGATAAAAAACGTTGGAAAGATAATATAATTTTCTGTCAATATAGTTGCATCAGAATTTACCTCAGGTCAATAGTTAGGTCAGGATAATCCATTAGTTTGAAACATTCTAAAAATCCCCGATTTATTTTGAAGGAATAACTTTTGATAGAAACATTATAGAATCAAACAGATTTCGCCATTGTAGTTGTCTCATCGACACGATACGCATCAAATGGTATTATCATCGAGCATCGAAAATAAATGGCATATGTAAAGCATACTTAATAGCTCAAAAAGTGACTCATTTTGTCTTTGGAAGTCATAATCCGGTTAGTTTTAACCATAATTGTAAACAGGGGGGGGGGGGATTCCGCCCCCTCATGTTTTTCGCAGATATCTCTAAAACGGCTGGAAGCAGGCCCATGAAATTGTTGTGACTTTTCCCAAAATATACTTTTCCACATATGGAGTCAAAATTTTGAGTTCTTAGACTAAACAGAGGCAGTTCCAGGGCCCGGTTTTGGAAGGACTTTTTTCGGCTACATTTGGCGATAATACGGAAATGCGATCTTCACGGTTTCTTCCTAAATGCCTCAAGTCTGAAGGAGTTACATCGGTTTACGGCGATTGACACAAGTGCAAATTAGTTGATGTTCATGAACTATCATAACAATTGCATGGCAGAGGCGGTTTCAGGGACTTGAAAGGGGAGGTTTCCAGGAAGTATGCAATGCTTGGTGGGCAGTCAATAGAGCGATGTAAGGGGCATTTATAGCTATCAAGATGTAAAAGATAATTTCTCCTTCCATTATTTGCATAATGTACTACATATAGAATTGCAGAGGCGTGTTCAGGGACATGCAAAAGGGGGAGGACAGGCATGGTGATGACGATATGCCAGCGATACCGGCGCAATAGACGGTTAGTTTATAATTATATATGTACATATGAGGCCAATAGAGGGACATAAGTCATTGTTTGCAGAGGCGCGTCCAGGAATGGAAGAAAGGGGGTCATATTATTGCAAGGGAACTAAGATGCATGGGCCAACAATGACATAACATACTGCAGTTTTCGGACGAAACACGCACCAGAGGGTACTCTACGAACGATTATAAGATATTAGGCGGGTCCAGGTAGGGTAAAGGGGGGGGGGGGTAACAAATGTAAATTTAAGTTGTAAGTGAAATAGTCACTGTTGACTAGTTAGTATCATAATAGCAGAGAATATACCTATCCTACTGTACTGCCTACTGTACTGTATATCGGTATACGGTAACGGCAAGAAGAAATTTGCAGGGGCATGGATCGATCCCAAATTTCCATATTGGTTCTCATTGATTTGAGTCGCTGCTTCGATGTTATTGATCACAAAACGCTCATTAATAAATTAGAATTGTTGCAAATTTCATCAGGCTGGTTTAAAAGCTACCTACACGGACACGTACAACGGGTTAAAGTAGGGGAAAGTTTTTCAAAGCCACTTCCTATCACAATTAGGACTTTCCAGGGTACTTGTCTCGGCCCATTACTGTACAACATTGCTAGCAACGATCTCGCATGCCACATTCCAGCTAAAATCAATGGCTTCAAAGTCACATCGGTGCGTTATGCCGATGACACACAGCTCGCTGTCACAGGCCCTCGAGATCAAATTGGGGAACTACAAAGGAGCATGGAAGAGTTGCTAGTAACGATGTCAACGTGGTTCCAACAACATGGCATGAAGGTTAATGCGGCAAAAACTGAATTTATTTTGTGTGGAGACAGGAGGCAGTTAAAGCGTATTGCGCAGCCCCCATCATTTTATTTTATGGGAGAGCAAATTCAATGTTCCAACAAAGTCAAAAATTTAGGAGTGGTGATGGATGAAACATTGTCATGGGAATATCATATAAAAAACATCACTGATCGCTGCTTTGGAATTTTGATCGGATTAAGCCATGTAAAGCATACCTTGCCCGCTGAAGTGTTGCCGCGCATTGTCGATTGTCTGGTGCTATCACATGTGAGATACTGTGTACAAGTGTATGGCAGTGCCAGTGTGACGTCTCTTAAGAACATCCAAAAAATCTTAAATTTTGCCGCACGAGTCATATCAGGACGCAGGAAATACGACCACATCTCTGATGTATTGCGTGAATTAGGTTGGCTAAATGCGTTAGATTTAGTAAAATACTCTGACTTGTGCATGTTGCATAAGGTTATAACTAGAGCGAAACCTTCGTCGTTGGCGTCGCGCATCCAGTTCAACTACGAAATACTGGAGCGTGATACCCGACAATCGAAACATTTGTCCTTGCCTCCTTGCCTCAACCTAGAAACAATCACGGAAAGCGCACATTCTTGTATAGGGCTAGCCATTCATACAATGCGCATATTTAATCTCAGTGTGTTCTGAATGCAGTGTCGCCCATTAGATTTTACACTTGCTCAATAATTGTACGATGTCGGCAAAACAGGGCAAACTGTTTTAGCTCACTTTTTACTGTTTTAGCTCACTCATTTTTATGTTCATGTATGGAAGACCGAAGAATAACCCTGTCGTGTGGAACGGTCTGTTTACGTTAATACATACATACATACAAGAAGGGAAACTTCTGTCGGCTTCAGAAAATCATAAACTATGCTGCTAGAGTACTTTTTGGCCGACGGAAGTACGACCATGTATCGGATCTGCTGGGGAGGCTGGGGTGGCTCGGCGTGGAGGGCATGGCCACTTACCACACACTGTGCCTCACGCACAAGGTGCGCTGCTGCGGCGAGCCTGAACAGCTGGCTGCGAGTCTGTCCACCGTGTCAAAGGCCCGCGCTACCGAGCGGGCCACGCGACAGGACCACATGCTGTTTGTTCCCCGGTCTCGCACGGAGATGGGACGGCGGCGTTTTGCCTGCCGGGGACCAGCGCAGTATAACGCTCTGCCACGCGACCTTGTAGGACTGCCCGTGCCGCTGTTTCGTCGCCGGGTGCGGCGACATCTCGCTGCCGCTCCGCGGGCACCGGACTGACCGACCCGGCGCTTCTCACCGTCATGCCGGCGGGTTTTATTTGACTGATTGTATGAGTGTGTGTATGTGTTTGCGTGTGTCAGTGTTTTTTATTTTCGTTTTTTGTTTACGTGTGTGATTTCATTGTATGCTTGTTCTGACCATGTTTCCTGTGTTTTTAACTTATGACGAGAGGTTCTAATAGCCACAGGCACATGTGGACGACCTTAATAAAAGTCTGTATCTGTATCTGTATCTGTATCTGTATCAAAAGGTCTTGCACCTCCCCAGTTTCGATCCTGGATACGCCTATGATGAGGTACAACCAGGGGCGTCGCCACGGATTTGTTTACTGGGGGGGACGCAGTCACAGTCGCAGACAAAATCAAAAGTTGTTGACCAGGGGGGGGGGGGGGGGGTGGCAAAGCAGCACTGGCAGATCTAGGGTTCGTGTTTGGAGGGGGCAAACATTACGCTCAGCTTCATCCACGAAAAGTTATTGACCGGGGGGGGGGGGGGGCGGGGGAGCGTCGGTCGTCAGCGCGGAGTCGTTGAGCGGGAAGGAGGGGGGGGGGGGGGGGGCGTCGGGTCCTCAGCGCAAAACAGTCGTTAACGGGGGGTCCTAATTATCCTGCGCCCCGCTGGGGTATTCAGCCGAACACGCCCCTAGTTATCTTCCGATCTAATAACCGCAGCGACAGGCGGAAGGCGGCAATCGAAAGCTCTCAATGCGACGCATCTAAAGCATACGCGACGCGAAATTGTCAAAATAAGGTCACATGTCCCTGCACAGCCAGGTCAAGGGACAAAATCGAAGAATTTGAGCAAATGGGTGCAAGAACTTTCCATCCAAAGCCTTAGATTGCAAAATTGAAAAAGTGCAAAATTGACGACCTGGTCAAACATCGTGACTGCATCAAAGTCGTCAAGGCTTTGAATGATGCAAACACTCCGGAAGCTGTCCAGTCGTTATTTGTCCGACGTTCGGCCGTGTCGCAGCAAGTTACTCGCGCAACAGCCAGTGGCGAGTCACAGCTTCCTCCGTTTCGGCTTTCCTTGGCTCGCAGTACTTTCTCATACCGTGCATCTCAGTCCTGTAACACCTGCCGGCAGCCGCCTTGGCTGCTCATACGATACGATCTTCTCGCCGCTATACCAAATCATCTGTGATTTGACATCTCATGTTTGGCGCAAAGGTGGTTTAGCATTTGTATTTGCATCTGTATTAACATTTAGCGTCTGCTTTAGACATATGTATTAGCGTCGTTGACCGATGTATGTGTATGCCTCTATGTACTCATCTTGACGGTGTTTTTGGAAACGGATCAAGCACTAAACCATGTTCATATATTGGCGAACCATTACACGTTGTGCACAACGTGTAATGGTTCGCCAATATATGAATTTGATGACCGCCAAACAACTTCTAGGTAGCACCACCTGCACAGTGGTTAATCGAGCTACATTAAACTCATGGCACGTCATGAGGTGATTAGGGACTACAATTCGCTTATCTCGGATTTTCTATATCGGTGACATAAGGTTAAAGGGATATTGCCACCTCCGGAGGAGGATTTCTAAAACGCAACTTAAATGAATGGTGGGGATCAACAATCGTGTATGCTCAAGCTGAAACTTGCTCCTGCAGCACCTAAAGCAGGGTATCGGATTTTTTTTTATAAATATTTCCGACTCCAAAACGTTGGTCCCAGCTGTGCACAGTACTGTGAAATTGGCGCCCGCCCAAAGCCGAAGCGTCCGAATTCGCCGAGACCTGACCTTGGAAAGTCTATCTGTGTTATAAGGTATTGGTCACGAATCTCCTACGGCCCCAAAGTCGAGCCATAGCCATTCTTGATGTTGTATTCATGTTTTATTATGAATGAGGCTATGGTTGTGGAAAATATAATTAACTTTATACCCATTTTAATTTTAAAGTGCACTGAGGAATGGTGATGTTGAGTTCACAATATTCAAAAGCAAATCATAGTCCGCAAAGAAGTGATTCTGAATAGTGATGAGGCGACTCCAATTTTACGAATGTGTGCCAATCTTGAGCGGTACGAATATTTTTTGTATCTAATGGGGGAGTTTCGGGAACCAAATTTTGCAGGTGAAATCAGACACGCTTAATCTACCGATAAACACTAAAAACTCCATATTGACCTGCGATGTGGCAATGTCCCTTCAAGGTTTTTGAGGTCCTCATAAGTTTATATTTTTAATGAATTGTTTCTATGTTTCGGAACTTTATAGAACCAAAAATTCACAAATCAGGGATAGTTGGTTGACAGGCAGGTCTGTGGTGATTTATTCGATATCTTAAAATTGAATTGAGAGCGCCCTTGCCAGGCCTGAGATGTCACTGTCGGATCCAAAACGGCCAAAAATTGGTTTTGGGTGCAGATAACAAAAAGTTTTACACAATTAAAAAATGACTAAACTGTACATTAAGGACTGCGTTAAAAAAAAAACTGTCCCTTGTACAAGGTGTTACAGTTTTATTTCAGATCAGTAAATGCGAAGTTTCGATCGAATTTCAATCGTTTTTGGGCATGACCCCGATGCCCCCCCCCCCCCCAATGGCCCCCGCCTCTGGCTATGGGTATCGACTGGTCTTAACAGGCCCCGTGCGGGTCTGAGAAGATCCATGCCATGCCTGATGTGACCTTACGTATTGCCCTACTAACCGGTTTTTCTTCTATAAAATTATACCTTTCGGCCGGTCCCACTTCAGATGTTATGGTGAGCAAAATTGTATGTTTACCTCCCCAATTGATTGACTGGGAGACAGCGGCCCCCTGCCTCCGCTTCCACCGCCCCTGGGTTCGATCCACCACACCTAGCTGCCTAAACCCAAAAGACCCAAAACCCAAAACTATGAACTACATGGATTTCCCCGGATCTGGATCTACTTAACAATACACATGACACGTTAGGTCTATTTTGCCTCCATGCTTTACTTTCCAGTATTTCGTTGACTATGTATTGCCAGTATCGTTACCAAACCTTCAGTACACTGACAGACATCGGAGACTCTTGAGCGTTCTCAGAGACCATACAGGGGTCGATTTAGTCTCTGCAGAGAGCCACATTTTACGAGAACTTTCGAGGGGGTCTTTTGGTCTCAAGATTTTCTTTTTTTGTCAAGGTTCTCGCGTGAACTATTTAGTCTTTCTTGAGAATGCCTGAAAAACGTCTCGACGCCGGCCGGGATTGAACCGGGGACCATTCACATGTTAAGCGAGCGCTCTACCACTGAGCTACGGCGTGGCTTATACCAGAGCAAGCAAAAATACGGTACCAACCAAGGCAATTGCTGGGTGAGGTTGATACTTACCGACTTTCCGTGTATTAATATTGTTTGGTTAACAAATGATGGTATGAAAGTAATATTTACAAATCAAAACGATCTAAAAAATAATAGTTATTCGGTATTTACATTAATAGAAGTCCGTTTCCGTCGTTGCGATTACAGCGACACCTGCAGTGCTATGGTGGCGCCATCTGCATGGAATTAATTCAATTTCAGGTTTCTCTCAGGAGATCATCCACTGTTCTCAACAGGTGACTGCTAAAACATCCCGCGGGTTCGATCCTCGATCGCGACAGACTTTTCTAATTCGTTGACTGCCTGATGGTCTCAGAGACATAAAATTGTCAGCTGGAGACATATTAACTCTCAACAACCAACGCGGATACTATGCAGATGTATCAGGCGAGACCATCCACTGAAAGGTCTCGAAATGGAAACCGTGCAGGTTTCTCAGGGAAGAGCATTCAGCCAAAGTTCTCAAAAGTGTTTCTGAGTGTACCCCACTCAGACCAACCGAGGGCCCTCTCGGACCGCCGCGCCGGAGGGTCCTCTCGGGCCGCCGTAGGGCCCTCTGAAGTCTGAAAGAGGACCTCCAGATAGGCATAGGGCCCTCTCAGGTCCGACAGGAGTCTTCTCAGACCGACCCGAGGGCCCTTCCAAACGGACCAAGGGACCTCTCAGACCGACATGAGGCGCTCTCAGATTTGGAAAATACAGTCTCGGATCAGCTGCAGACTCTCAGACTAGCTGAGGCCCTCCTAGATGACCCAGGGCCTCTCAAACCGGCCAGATGCAACTCTCAGGCTGCCTATAAAATGCCCTTTTACACAAGCCGGGAGCCTTCTTAGGTCGGTCGAGTTCTCTTGCGACCCGTCTGGGACCTCTTTGAACAAGCTCTCAGGTAGGTCTGTCAAATGAAATGCCTTCTCAGACCGGCCGAGGACATATGACCGGCCACTGAGCGCATAGGACTCAAGGTACTGTAGTTGATCGGTTGACCAGTTGAAATCCTTATACACGCCGATGGCTTCCTTAGGCATCTGACCGGCTGACCACATGAAGGGCCCACAGTCTCAACAAGGCCCTGACGACGGAGATTGCTCCCCCCCCCCCCCACCGAAACTACAATCATCCGCCAATGGTCGAACCGAATGTCGAAAAATGCCAGCCATCAGTCTATGGCATTACAAATCACTGCCCGGCGCCCCCTATCAAACATGTCGCGTAACTGTCAGGAGATGGGATCCAGGAGATCAGGAGATCCAGGAGATCAGGTCAGGAGATCCAGGAGATCAGGTCAGGAGATCCATGCAATTGCTTATATTGTCAGAACACCTGTCAGGATAGGTGTTTTTCCGCACTAAAACTGAAGTGGTATTTCTTAACAAATTACCATCGAGTCTAATTCACGTAGCTAACCGTTCTTTTCCTTTAGATCTGCGTGAATTGGAGTTATTTTTTCGCCGATAAGAGTATGTCGTTTTTATACAGACACGATGACAATTACCTGCCTCACCCCATGACCCGATTTCAGCTCGACTGGGGGGGGGGGGGGGGGCGGCTTCATTGGGAGGGGGGCTGCGGACCCCCCCCCCCCTCCCCCAGTTAACATGTTAGAGGAGGCCCTGGCTTGTGGGCTAGATTGCCAGCCATAATCCCCAAAGGTAAAGCCAAACATTGCGAGCTAGATTAACTCTCATTACGAGCGAGCGTGAAGCGCTCGCTCATCCTTCCTTGGTATATGGGAAAAATCTGAATATGAGCGGCCCGGCCCGGCCCGTAGCGACGGCTTTGAGAAGCTCATATCTCTGCAACCACACGTCCGATTGACAAGCTGACTTCTTTGCTGAGCAGCCCCATCCAACCTACACTGTTTGAGAACGGTGCCGACTCATGTGGGTGACTGCCACTGCGCGTGGCGCGTGCCGCGTGAGGGGAGTTGGAAAGTGTTTTCTCGCAAAAACTCTGCAACGGCTGAGCCGATTGTGTGCAAATTTGGTGTGTGGTTAGGGACCCCTCAGCCGTCAATTTTCCACAAGTCGGGGGTGGGGTGCCTCTGCACATGCGCACGTGCATACCCCTATTTTATATCTCGGGAACGGCTGAACCGAATGCGTTCTAATTTGGTGTGTGGTTAGGGACCTCTCAGCCGTTGCCTTTCCACAAGTCAGGGGTGGAGTGCCTCTGCACGTGCACACGTGCTCACCCCTATTCTATATCTCAGGAATGGCTGAGCCGATTGTGTTCAAATTTGGTGTGTGGTTAGGGACCTCTCAGCCGCCACTTTCCCACAAGTCAGGGGTGGAGTGCCTCTGCACGTGCACACGTGCTCACCCCTATTATATATCTCAGGAATGGCTGAGCCGATTGTGTTCAAATTTGGTGTGTGGTTAGGGACCTCTCAGCCGCCCCTTTCCCACAAGTCAGGGTTGGAGTGCCTCTGCACGTGCGCACGTGTACACCCCTATTCTATATCTCAGGAACGGCTTAGCTGATTGTGTTCAAATTTGGTGTGTGGCTAGGGACCCTCCGCCGCCGCCTACCCACAAGTCATGGGTGGGGTGCCTCTGCACGTGCGCACGCGCGCACACTGTTTTTGTAAATCAGAAACTACTTGCCCGATTGAGTTGAAATTCCGAATACATTTCCTTCGCGCTCGCTCGTTCATCGCCAACTACGGCGCCTTACTGGTATATGGGAACATCTGAATATGAGCGGCCCGACCCGACCCGGCCTGGCCCGACCCGACCCGTGGCGACGCTATTGAGAAGCTCATATCTCTGCAACCACACGTCCGATTGACAAGCGGGCTTCTTTGCTGACCAGCCCCATCCAACCTACCATGTTTGAGACCAGTGCCGACTCATGAGGGTGACTACCACTGCGCGTGGCACATGCAGCATGAGGGGTGTTGAGAAGTGTTTTCTCGCAAAAACTTCGCAACGGCTGGGCAGATTATGTGTAAATTTTGTGTGTGGTTAGTGATCTCTCAGCCGCCACTTTCCCACAAGTCAGGGGTGGGGTGACTGTACGTGCGCACGTGCACATCTCTATTCTATATCTCAGGAACGGCTGAGCCGATTGTGTTCAAATTTGGTGTGTGGTTAGGGACCTCTCAGCCGCCGCCTTTCCACGAGTCAGGGGCGGGATGCCTCTGCACGTGCGCACGTGCTCACCCTTTTTTTTTTCTCAGAAACTACTTGCCCGATCGAGTTGAAATTCACCATACATTTCCTTCGCGCTCGCTCGTTCATCACCAATTACGGCGCCTTACTGGAAATGTATGGTTACCGAGCGGGCGCGAGGTCTTCGGTAAACTAGGGGGGAAATCTACACACGATCGGGCCGATCGTAGCCATGTTTTTTTTTCAAAAGCTTGTTTCTTCGCAGCCTCGGTTGATGTGGCTGAACATTTTCACACACGTTCATGTCGTAAAAATGTCATATTAAATTTGTGAATTATGCGTTGTCGGTTTTAGGCGCAGCGCACGCGGGCGCATAACCCTGTCTTCCCCATGGTGTTTAGAGTGTTTTTTTAGGTGATTTCAAAAACAAATTGGCTATCTGCTGCCCCGGTTCCATTACGGATTCTATGGAAATACCATTTTTCAGTTTTCCCAGTTTCGACCAATTAGTGCCGTTTCAGCCGTGCACCTTTTTTACGCTGCGCCTCCTCAAACCAGTGTGTTCCAGCGCCGGCCACCAGATAGCACTATCGGGTCCAGTCTAGGAAATGCTAGAGCCTCTTTCCTTTTGAATCTTCCTTTTAAAACCAACATATTTGAAGCCAAAAATGCTTCGAAACATTGGAAACCATGGATGATGCTGGTTTTAAGCTATTCGCGAGCTCCAGCTTAAGCACAAAGTATTGCGTTGCCGGGTCGACTATTTTTTGCATTTTGGCGATAGGAATACGCTTAAAGGGAGATAATCACATTGCTATTTTGTTAGCAACAATTTCTTTGGCTACCGTTATGGTATTCGAATGATGTGATCTAAATTTAAGAATTAAATAATATTGTTCCCTAATTCAAAGTTGGAAGTTTGGGAAAATTAATGATCGGTAGTTTCTCTCCACTATTGGAAGGCGCAACATCTGGCGCTTTTGTGTCAATCTGTTCCACGTTGTTGAATGGGCACTTGTAAACAAATCGCCGACACTAAATAGGTCGCCGTCCGGGGCCAAACTAAGCTGCCGATTTCAATGCACTTCTTTCAAATGATTGTTGGTTGTTCATAAACGTTTGGCACATATTCGCAAAATATAGAGTGCAGGAAACATATTGCATACCTTCATGATAAATAACAATGCGTAGGGAGGCTAATTTACTGAATTCGTCATTGAGAACTTGCTGTTTATAAGCGTGGATCGCTTATCAACTATGACTTGAAATATCTCTCGGTACGAATTGTTATATGCAAAATGTGATGAATTTACAATATATTTTGGTCTCGTCTATCGATTTCAGGTGCTAACTCCATTTTGGTGGAAAAAGGTGATTATCTCCCTTTAAAGAGATATTGCCACCTCGCAGGCCAATATGGAGTTTTTGGTGTGCATCGGTAGATTAAGCGTGTCCGATTTCACCTGCAAAATTTGGTTCCCGAAACTCCCCCCTCCCATTAGATAAAAAATAAATTTGCACCACTCATGATTGGCACACATTCTTAAAATTGGAGTCGCCTCATCACTGTTTAGAATCACTTCTTTGCGGACTATGATTTGCTTTTGAATATTGCGAACTCCACATTACCATTCCGTCAGTGCACTTTAAAATTAAAATGAGTATACACTTAATTATATTTTCAACAACCATAGCCTCTTTCATAATACAACATGAATAACTAATAACAATATACATAAGAATAACATAATAACAGCAGGAATGGTTATGGCTCGACTTGGGGGCCGTAGGAGATTTGTGACCAATACCTTATAACACAGAGAGACTTTTCAAGGTGTCAAGTCTCGGCGAATTCAGACGCTTCGGCTTTGGGCGGGCGCTAATTTCACAGCCAAACTGGATGAGAGCGGCCCATCATGAATCTAGTACTAAGCACAGCTGGGACCAAAGTTTTGGAGTAAGATTTTTTTAAAAATAATATTGACGATACCCTGCTTTAGGTGCTGCAGGAGCAAGTTTGAGCTTGAGCACACACGATTGTTGATACCCACCATTCATTTAAGTTGCTTTTTAGAAATCCCGGAGGTGACAATATCCCTTTAAGTTTTGTAGCCGGTATTTCATCCGAATATGATGATATTGGGATATTTATGGATGGTTGCAGTATCTATGAACACTCTTTTAATGTCACGCCATATTTATTTGCTACCTTTTGATGCATATAACACCTCGGTAGAGCAATTAACAGATGCATGTACAAAGATCAACTAATTTGACGATGTCAAGTTATTGTCGGCCGTCAAAAAATGTGTATATGTTGCACATATTAAGAACACATTAAGCGTGTCCGATTCGGTACATACGGACACATACGGCGTGGTCAACCACTCCGGCACACTGGTCTCCGGCCACTACATAGCCTACTGCAAACACCCGCACACGGCCGAGTGGTACGAGTACAACGACTCACGAGTGCGTCTGGCCAATCAGCACAGTGTCACCAGCTGCCCAGGCATACGTGCTCTTTTTCGAGCTGGCCGGCACTTCCCACATTGGCTGCTTCGGTGGGCGAAGCCCGCATCGACCCCGGCCTCATGTCAAGTGAACCTGCTGCAGAACGTGGCAAAGATGCAGATGGCGCAGACGGCGCGGCTGGACACCATAGAACAGCGTGTGGAGGCGCTGGAGAAGGTGGCGGAGCTGGAGCCGGGCTGGGGCGCCATGCCAAAGGTGGCCGAGCTGGGCGCCATGTCTGCCGAGCGGCCGCTGGCCAGCGGCGGCGGAGGCAGAATGTGGTCAGCAGCAGGCTCAGAGGGGGCCGACTCGCCCTGCGCAGCCAACCCCCTGTCGCCGCCGTCCGGAGAGGTCACCGAGGGGGATGGCAGTCCAGCGAAACTGTGGAGGCCGCATGTGGACTGAGCGGGGGGGGGGGGGGGGGGGGGGGTATCAGGGAGGGGAGGGGGTATAGATAGCATCGTGAACCCGTGTGATGTAGCTATATTGTACTTGTATTGCAGCTGAAGCATATTCTCATGTGAAAATATATCTTTGAGTATTAAAAAAAAACACATTAAAATATGAACCTATAAATGTGAAGAAAATGTTTCCAGAACATCTAGATGGGCAAGATTGGGTAGAGCCGAGTTATGTGCGTTTTTCTAACCCATATCGCGAGTTTTGGGCGGCGCGCACGTCTCGGGTGTCCATATGCACCCGGTGCTGGGCCGGCGTCATGGTGCAGAGGGACATATATCGACACATCGTACTATTTGTCGACAGCTACCGCCCCCCCCCCCCCCCCCCCAGAAACGTGTAAACATCTTATCAGTGAGGGCGTCCATGTCCCCGCACTGCCACGCACGGTCCAGTACCGGGTACATCGGGTCGACCGGGACGTCGCGCGCCACCCGAAATGCGCGATATGGACCGGGAAAACCTCACATAACTCGGCTCTCCCCTATCCTATCCCTATCGGCTCATCCGTAGATGTTCTTGAAACATTTTATTTACACTTGTAGGATAATGGTCCAAGGTGTTCTGAATGTGTATAACCTATCAATATTTTTGACGGCCGACAAGAAGTTTCACATCGTCAAATTAATTCATATTTTTTATATGCATCAATTAATTGCTCTACCGAGGTGTTATATGCATCAAAAGGTAGAACATAAAAATGGCCTGACATTACAAGAGTGTTCATGGATACTGAAACCATCCATAAATATCCCAATATCATCCTATTCGGCTGAGATACCGGCTACCAAACTTCAGCGTTTTCCTATCGCCAAAATGCAACCAAAATAGTCGACCCGGCAACGCAATACTTTGTGCTTAAAGTTGGAGCTCCCGGACAGCTTAAAACCAACATCATCCATGGTTTCCTCATGTTTTGGAAGCATTTTTTTTTTGCTTCAATATGTTGGTTTTAAATGGAAGATTCAAAAGGATAGAGGCTCTAGCATTTCCTAGACTGGATCCGATAGTGCTATCTGGTGGCCGGCGCTGGAACACACTGGTTTAAGGAGGCGCGGGGTAAAGAAGGTGCTCGGCTGAAACGGCACTAATTGGTCGAAACTGGGAAAACTGAAAAATGGTATTTCCATAGAATCCGTATGGAACCGGGGCAGCATAAGAACCAGTTTGTTTCTGAAATCACCTAAAAAAAAACACTCTAAATTGGGTGGTGTTTTCGGCCACTGTCTGCCGGCCTCGCGCTCGGCCAGCTCGGGCTGATCCGCCCCGGTCTCGTGACCGCCTCGCGCTCGGCCAGCTCGGGCTGATCCGCCCGGTCAAGTGACCGCCTCGCGCTCGGCCGGCTCGGGCTGATCCGCCCGGTCTCGTGACCGCCTCGCGCTCGGCCAGCTCGGGCTGATCCGCCCGGTCTCGTGACCGCCTCGCGCTCGGCCAGCTCGGGCTGATCCGCCCGGTCCTCGTGACCGCCTCTCGCTCGGGCCGGCTCGGGCTGATCCGCCCGGTCTCGTGACCGCCTCGCGCTCGGCCGGCTCGGGCTGATCCGCCCGGTCTCGTGACCGCCTCGCGCTCGGCCGGCTCGGGCTGATCCGCCCGGTCTCGTGACCGCCTGCGGCCGGCGAAGGACGGCGACCCTGGTGGCCGTCTCGGGCTTGTCCTGTTTAACTAAAGGCAAAGCTTTAAGTGCTCTTCCACATTGGAAAATGACGATTAAGAACCGCCTGCTCTACTCCCGACCCAATATAGGCGATTTACTGGTTCATAAACTCGTCATAAATAAATTCGTCATAAATAATTCGTCATAAATAATTCGTCATAAATAATTCGTCATAAATAATTCGTCATAAATAATTCGTCATAAATAATTCGTCATAAATAATTCGTCATAAATAATTCGTCATAAATAATTCGTCATAAATAATTCGTCATAAATAATTCGTCATAAATAATTCGTCATAAATAATTCGTCATAAATCATTCGTCATAAATCATTCGTCATAAATAATTATCCAGTATATCGTGGATGAATGCTCCAAATACATTGAGGTATTCAATCATGTAGCAGTCATCACATAGGCTGACATGGGTTAGGTAGATGTAAAGCTTGAAATCGATTTAATTCCGATAAAAAACTTTGATAAAATGTGCTTTGAAGACGTGTACTCCAGACTATCGTGTTTAAGCTGTTGCACAATATATTGTTGATGTACATACATCAATACTTCAATGACCGATTCCAATTCCAATTATGATTCTGACAGTCTGAGTGAGAAGTCTGAACGGGGAAAAACATTTTGTTCTGCTGCCCTCACAGGGTGATTGGCGACCCAAAAAATCGCACCTCCATTTCTTCCGAACCTTCCTGAGGGCGCGGCGCGGCCAAGGTCAGTCGTGATCCAATCGTCACGTTCTCCACCGGCTGCACCGGCGGCACATCGGTCGTGGAACTCACGCGAGAACAAAACTCAGGACTCATATTTCGCACACATATGGACTGTAGGTTTCAACTTGTTAGGGTCATTATGGCCATGAGAAGCTAGTAACGGAACTCAGGGATATTTGCGGAAATCAGTTGAATCGGAAGAAATCTATGCGTCCATCGGAGAGCTTGTGAACCTCAGATAACCGAATCCAGTTGCAAAATTAAGGTGGAACACGGCTTACTTGATGAGAAGTAAGGTGTGAAGATGCAGCATTGTCAATTCATTTTGATCTTCAATTCACAAAATAGTGAAACACTTGCAATGGGCTTTGCTTGCACGTGCATTCATATATATATATATATATATATATATATATATTATATATATATATATATATATATATATAATATATATATATATATATATATATATATATATATATATATATATATATATATATATATATATATATATATATATATATATATATATATATATATATATATATATATATATATATATATATATATATATATATATATTATATATATATATATATATATATATATATATATATATATGAAGATGAAACAATTACTGTCCGGAAGGCCGACAAATCTTCTAGCTATGTAGTTATCGACAAAGCAGATTACTTAGATAAAATTGAAGACATCCTGAAAGACAAGAAAAAGTTCAAGAAGATCAGAAAGGACCCAACCAGTGACCTAAAGAAGAAAGCAAACAGAGTCATTGAAGCGGCCAATGCGGTGAAAGGAAGTGTGAAATCTGAGCCTATTGTTGGAGGTTATGCACCGGGTTACCTGTACGGTACAGTAAGACTCACCACAAAACAACAACCCATTGCGGCCGGTCATTTCACAAATACTGACCCCAACCTACAAACTAGCCAAACGTCTGAATAATATACTTTCCCCGTACATCCCCGTCCAAAATACACTGAAGTCAAGCGAAGAGTTCCTTGAAGTCATCCAATCCAAGAAACCAGACGGCATCCTCGCTTCACTGGATGTAGAGAGTCTATTTACAAACGTGCCCATCAACGAAGCCATCGATATCATCATCAACTATGCCTTCAACCATGACAGCTTACCCCCCACCCAGCAGCATGTCACCTGAGCTTCTCAAAAGTATGCTCCGAATATGCACCCACGGAGGCCCCCTTCCGATGCCCGTCAGGGAAACCTGTACCTTCAGATCGATGGTGTCGCAATGGGGTCCCCACTTGGCGTACTTTTCGCAAATGCCTACATGTGCGCTGTGGAGGACAAGGTGCTCGCCAGTCTGGAACACAAACCAGGCTTCTACAAGCGGTACGTCGACGACGTATGCATACAGGTGGATGATGTGGAAGCACTAGAGGCCCTGAAGTGCAAATTTGAAGATATTTCGATACTAAGATTCACTTACGAAGTTGAAGAGAATAGCAAGCTTCACTTCTTGGATATAGATGTGAGCACAAACGTGCAAAAACAACTACGCCACCAAGGTCTTCAGAAAACCCACCGACATCGGCCGATGCATGAATGCTCGCAGCGCGTGCCCCACACGCTACAAAAAGGGCGTGATACGCACTTACGTGCGAAGAGCCCTATCGCACTGTAGTACATGGGAGCTAGTGCACCAAGAGCTACAACACGTCAAGCAAATGCTGGTAAACAACGGCTATTCCTGCAACGACATTGAAAATGAAATCAACAAAACATTAGACAAGAACCAGACAAGAACGCATCAGAAGAACCATGATGGCCAAGCAACAGATGAAGCCCAGCAGAACCAAAACCAGGACCAGTTCAAACACAAGACGCAAGTTCACAAGGTGTTCTATACGAACCAGATGAATGATGCGTACCAAAAGGATGAAAAGGTCCTGAAGAACATTTTGAAGAAAAATGTGATTCCAAAGGAAGGGCACGATTGTTGCGGCTCATGGTGTACTACAAGAGTATGAAAACATCAAACATGGTCATCAGAAACCGCACAAAACCAAACTACCTGCAAGAGACGCATGTTGTCTATAAATACAATTGTCAGAAAGGAGATTGCAAGCTCCGAGACACTGCTTCTTACATAGGTAGCACAACGATGACCCTGTCCCGCCGGATCTCCTATCACCTATCCGCCGGAGGCCCAACTGAACACTGTCAAAACACCCACGGACAACGCATCACTAGACAAGATATGGTCGAGAACACTAGCATCCTGATGCGGGAGCAGAAACCAGTGGAAGCTGCGGATCATTGAAGCAGCCTACATCATGGAATGCCAGCCCGCTATGTGTGATCAGCTAGAACACAGGGGACGGATCACGCTGACCGGATAGGATGGTATGTGAAATGGCGATGGTGACTAGCAAAGACAGACAGATAATTGTATATATAGGATATTGATTTTGCTCATTTTGAGTAGTTTGAGTAGTTGAATGGAAGGATTGATTGTTAATTGTATGTAGTCGAATACTTGATAGCCATTCTGATAGATATTTGTTTGCGGTATTGTCAGTGAGTTTGCAAGACTGGAGTTCATCTTCGAAAAAAATAAGCATGATAGCGGTAGTATGTTTGAATTTTCAATTAGCAATTGATTCAACTTTGACCTGAACTTTGACATTATTCACATCGCGCTTAGATATATGTAGTATGATAATATGTATGAAATAACGTAATTATTTACAATGAAAGGGTGATGTGATACCCATACACAGCATAACACATGTAAATATTGCCTGATGACGAAGTAAGTACTTCGAAACGCGTCGCAATGCTCAATATAATGATCGAATGAACATTGGACCAATTTTGTACCAGTTATCGGAAGAGAAGAGGAAAGTGATACGAAAGAAAGAGAAACTTAAAAGAAAGTGATAAAAAACAGATACGCGATCGTATTCAACCAACTTGTCTTAAAGAAGATATCTTGCCTGCTTACACGCATATATATATAATATATATATATATATATATATATATATATATATATATATATATATATATATATATATATATATATATATATATATATATATATATATATATATATATATATATATATATATATATATATATATATATATATATATATATATATTATATATATATATATATATATATATATATATATATATATATATATATATATATATATATATATATATATATATATATATATATATATATATATTATATATTATATATATATATATATATATATATT
>JAXIVJ010013470.1:0-37119 GCA_036785665.1 Chirona hameri | reverse complement strand
GATGATGTTGACGGCTGCGTGTCGTGCTGCTCTGTCAGAGCTGTATTGACAGGATGGAAGGTAGGCCTGCCGTCTGTAAGCCTCGGGAGAGGATGTTGTTGACGGCTGCGTGTCGTGCTGCTCTGCCAGAGCTGTATTGACAGGATGGAAGGTAGGCCTGCCGTCTGTAAGCCTCAGGAGATGATGATGTTGACGGCTGCGTGTCGTGCTGCTCAGCCAGAGCTGTATTGACAGGATGGAAGCTGGGCCTGCCGTCTGTAAGCCTCGGGAGATGATGATGTTGACGGCTGCGTGTCGTGCTGCTCTGCCAGAGCTGTATTGACAGGATGGAAGGTAGGCCTGCCGTCTGTAAGCCTCGGGAGATGATGATGTTGACGGCTGCGTGTCGTGCTGCTCTGCCAGAGCTGTATTGACAGGATGGAAGGTAGGCCTGCCGTCTGTAAGCCTCGGGAGATGATGATGTTGACGGCTGCGTGTCGTGCTGCTCTGCCAGAGCTGTATTGACAGGATGGAAGGTAGGCCTGCCGTCTGTAAGCCTCGGGAGATGATGATGTTGACGGCTGCGTGTCGTGCTGCTCTGCCAGAGCTGTATTGACAGGATGGAAGCTGGGCCTGCCGTCTGTAAGCCTCGGGAGATGATGATGTTGACGGCTGCGTGTCGTGCTGCTCTGCCAGAGCTGTATTGACAGGATGGAAGGTAGGCCTGCCGTCTGTAAGCCTCGGGAGATGATGATGTTGACGGCTGCGTGTCGTGCTGCTCTGTCAGAGCTGTATTGACAGGATGGAAGGTAGGCCTGCCGTCTGTAAGCCTCGGGAGATGATGATGTTGACGGCTGCGTGTCGTGCTGCTCTGTCAGAGCTGTATTGACAGGATGGAAGGTAGGCCTGCCGTCTGTAAGCCTCGGGAGAGGATGTTGTTGACGGCTGCGTGTCGTGCTGCTCTGTCAGAGCTGTATTGACAGGATGGAAGGTAGGCCTGCCGTCTGTAAGCCTCGGGAGATGATGATGTTGACGGCTGCGTGTCGTGCTGCTCTGTCAGAGCTGTATTGACAGGATGGAAGGTAGGCCTGCCGTCTGTAAGCCTCGGGAGATGATGTTGTTGACGGCTGCGTGTCGTGCTGCTCTGCCAGAGCTGTATTGACAGGATGGAAGGTAGGCCTGCCGTCTGTAAGCCTCGGGAGATGATGTTGTTGACGGCTGCGTGTCGTGCTGCTCTGCCAGAGCTGTATTGACAGGATTGAAGGTAGGCCTGCCGTCTGTAAGTCTCAGGAGATGATGTTGTTGACGGCTGCGTGTCGTGCTGCTCTGTCAGAGCTGTATTGACAGGATGGAAGGTAGGCCTGCCGTCTGTAAGCCTCGGGAGATGATGTTGTTGACGGCTGCGTGTCGTGCTGCTCTGTCAGAGCTGTATTGACAGGATGGAATTTGGGCCTGCCGTCTGTAAGCCTCGGGAGATGATGATGTTGACGGCTGCGTGTCGTGCTGCTCTGCCAGAGCTGTATTGACAGGATGGAAGCTGGGCCTGCCGTCTGTAAGCCTCGGGAGATGATGATGTTGACGGCTGCGTGTCGTGCTGCTCTGTCAGAGCTGTATTGACAGGATGGAAGGTAGGCCTGCCGTCTGTAAGCCTCGGGAGATGATGATGTTGACGGCTGCGTGTCGTGCTGCTCTGTCAGAGCTGTATTGACAGGATGGAAGGTAGGCCTGCCGTCTGTAAGCCTCGGGAGATGATGATGTTGACGGCTGCGTGTCGTGCTGCTCTGCCAGAGCTATATTGACAGGATGGAAGGTAGGCCTGCCGTCTGTAAGCCTCGGGAGATGATGATGTTGACGGCTGCGTGTCGTGCTGCTCTGTCAGAGCTGTATTGACAGGATGGAAGGTAGGCCTGCCGTCTGTAAGCCTCGGGAGATGATGTTGTTGACGGCTGCGTGTCGTGCTGCTCTGCCAGAGCTGTATTGACAGGATGGAAGGTAGGCCTGCCGTCTGTAAGCCTCGGGAGATGATGTTGTTGACGGCTGCGTGTCGTACTGCTCTGGCAGAGCTGTATTGACAGGTGGAAGGTAGGCCTGCCGTCTGTAAGCCTCGGGAGATGATGTTGTTGACGGCTGCGTGTCGTGCAGCTCTTCCAGAGCTGTATTGACAGGATGGAAGGTAGGCCTGCCGTCTGTAAGCCTCGGGAGATGATGTTGTTGACGGCTGCGTGTCGTGCTGCTCTGCCAGAGCTGTATTGACAGGATGGAAGGTAGGCCTGCCGTCTGTAAGCCTCGGGAGATGATGATGTTGACGGCTGCGTGTCGTGCTGCTCTGCCAGAGCTGTATTGACAGGATGGAAGCTGGGCCTGCCGTCTGTAAGCCTCGGGAGATGATGATGTTGACGGCTGCGTGTCGTGCTGCTCTGCCCGAACTGTATTGACAGGATGGAAGGTAGGCCTGCCGTCTGTATGCCTCGGGAGATGATGTTGTTGACGGCTGCGTGTCGTGCTGCTCTGCCCGAACTGTATTGACAGGATGGAAGGTAGGCCTGTCATCTGTAAGCCTCGGGAGATGATGTTGACGGCTGCGTGTCGTGCTGCTCTGCCAGAGCTGTATTGACAGGATGGAAGGTAGGCCTGCCGTCTGTATGCCTCGGGAGATGATGATGTTGACGGCTGCGTGTCGTGCTGCTCTGCCAGAGCTGTATTGACAGGATGGAAGGTAGGCCTGCCGTCTGTATGCCTCGGGAGATGATGTTGTTGACGGCTGCGTGTCGTGCTGCTCTGTCAGAGCTGTATTGACAGGATGGAAGGTAGGCCTGCCGTCTGTAAGCCTCGGGAGATGATGTTGTTGACGGCTGCGTGTCGTGCTGCTCTGCCAGAGCTGTATTGACAGGATGGAAGGTAGGCCTGCCGTCTGTAAGCCTCGGGAGATGATGTTGTTGACGGCTGCGTGTCGTGCTGCTCTGCCAGAGCTGTATTGACAGGATGGAAGGTAGGCCTGCCGTCTGTAAGCCTCGGGAGATGATGATGTTGACGGCTGCGTGTCGTGCTGCTCTGCCCGAACTGTATTGACAGGATGGAAGGTAGGCCTGCCGTCTGTATGCCTCGGGAGATGATATTGTTGACGGCTGCGTGTCGTGCTGCTCTGCCCGAACTGTATTGACAGGATGGAAGGTAGGCCTGTCATCTGTAAGCCTCGGGAGATGATGTTGACGGCTGCGTGTCGTGCTGCTCTGCCAGAGCTGTATTGACAGGATGGAAGGTAGGCCTGCCGTCTGTATGCCTCGGGAGATGATGATGTTGACGGCTGCGTGTCGTGCTGCTCTGCCAGAGCTGTATTGACAGGATGGAAGTTGGCCTGCCGTCTGTAAGCCTCGGGAGATGATGATGTTGACGGCTGCGTGTCGTGCTGCTCTGCCAGAGCTGTATTGACAGGATGGAAGGTAGGCCTGCCGTCTGTATGCCTCGGGAGATGATGTTGTTGACGGCTGCGTGTCGTGCTGCTCTGTCAGAGCTGTATTGACAGGATGGAAGGTAGGCCTGCCGTCTGTAAGCCTCGGGAGATGATGTTGTTGACGGCTGCGTGTCGTGCTGCTCTGTCAGAGCTGTATTGACAGGATGGAAGGTAGGCCTGCCGTCTGTAAGCCTCGGGAGATGATGTTGTTGACGGCTGCGTGTCGTGCTGCTCTGCCAGAGCTGTATTGACAGGATGGAAGGTAGGCCTGCCGTCTGTAAGCCTCGGGAGATGATGTTGTTGACGGCTGCGTGTCGTGCTGCTCTGCCAGAGCTGTATTGACAGGATGGAAGGTAGGCCTGCCGTCTGTAAGCCTCGGGAGATGATGATGTTGACGGCTGCGTGTCGTGCTGCTCTGCCAGAGCTGTATTGACAGGATGGAAGGTAGGCCTGCCGTCTGTAAGCCTCGGGAGATGATGTTGTTGACGGCTGCGTGTCGTGCTGCTCTGTCAGAGCTGTATTGACAGGATGGAAGGTAGGCCTGCCGTCTGTAAGCCTCGGAAGATGATGATGTTGACGGCTGCGTGTCGTGCTGCTCTGCCAGAGCTCTATTGACAGGTGAAAGGTAGGCCTGCCGTCTGTAAGCCTCGGGAGATGATGTTGTTGACGGCTGCGTGTCGTGCTGCTCTGCCAGAGCTGTATTGACAGGATGGAAGGTAGGCCTGCTGTCTGTAAGCCTCGGGAGATGATGTTGTTGACGGCTGCGTGTCGTGCTGCTCTGCCAGAGCTGTATTGACAGGATGGAAGGTAGGCCTGCCGTCTGTAAGCCTCGGGAGATGATGACGTTGACGGCTGCGTGTCGTGCTGCTCTGCCAGAGCTGTATTGACAGGATGGAAGGTAGGCCTGCCGTCTGTAAGCCTCGGGAGATGATGTTGTTGACGGCTGCGTGTCGTGCTGCTCTGTCAGAGCTGTATTGACAGGATGGAAGGTAGGCCTGCCGTCTGTAAGCCTCGGAAGATGATGATGTTGACGGCTGCGTGTCGTGCTGCTCTGCCAGAGCTGTATTAACAGGATGGAAGGTAGGCCTGCCGTCTGTAAGCCTCGGGAGATGATGATGTTGACGGCTGCGTGTCGTGCTGCTCTGCCAGAGCTGTATTGACAGGATGGAAGGTAGGCCTGCCGTCTGTAAGCCTCGGGAGATGATGATGTTGACGGCTGCGTGTCGTGCTGCTCTGCCAGAGCTGTATTGACAGGATGGAAGGTAGGCCTGCCGTCTGTAAGCCTCGGGAGATGATGTTGTTGACGGCTGCGTGTCGTGCTGCTCTGCCAGAGCTGTATTGACAGGATGGAAGGAAGGCCTGCCGTCTGTAAGCCTCGGGAGATGATGTTGTTGACGGCTGCGTGTCGTGCTGCTCTGCCAGAGCTGTATTGACAGGATGGAAGGTAGGCCTGCCGTCTGTAAGCCTCGGGAGATGATGATGTTGACGGCTGCGTGTCGTGCTGCTCTGCCAGAGCTGTATTGACAGGATGGAAGGTAGGCCTGCCGTCTGTAAGCCTCGGGAGATGATGTTGTTGACGGCTGCGTGTCGTGCTGCTCTGCCAGAGCTGTATTGAAAGGATGGAAGGTAGGCCTGCCGTCTGTAAGCCTCGGGAGATGATGTTGTTGACGGCTGCGTGTCGTGCTGCTCTGCCAGAGCTGTATTGACAGGATGGAAGGTAGGCCTGCCGTCTGTAAGCCTCGGGAGATGATGATGTTGACGGCTGCGTGTCGTGCTGCTCTGTCAGAGCTGTATTGACAGGATGGAAGGTAGGCCTGCCGTCTGTAAGCCTCGGGAGATGATGTTGTTGACGGCTGCGTGTCGTGCTGCTCTGTCAGAGCTGTATTGACAGGATGGAATTTGGGCCTGCCGTCTGTAAGCCTCGGGAGATGATGATGTTGACGGCTGCGTGTCGTGCTGCTCTGCCAGAGCTGTATTGACAGGATGGAAGCTGGGCCTGCCGTCTGTAAGCCTCGGGAGATGATGATGTTGACGGCTGCGTGTCGTACTGCTCTGTCAGAGCTGTATTGACAGGATGGAAGGTAGGCTTGCCGTCTGTAAGCCTCGGGAGAGAATGTTGTTGACGGCTGCGTGTCGTACTGCTCTGGCAGAGCTGTATTGACAGGTGGAAGGTAGGCCTGCCGTCTGTAAGCCTCGGGAGATGATGTTGTTGACGGCTGCGTGTCGTGCAGCTCTGCCAGAGCTGTATTGACAGGATGGAAGGTAGGCCTGCCGTCTGTAAGCCTCGGGAGATGATGATGTTGACGGCTGCGCGTCGTGCTGCTCTGCCAGAGCTGTATTGACAGGATGGAAGGTAGGCTTGCCGTCTGTAAGCCTCGGGAGATGATGTTGTTGACGGCTGCGTGTCGTGCTGCTCTGCCAGAGCTGTATTGACAGGATGGAAGGTAGGCCTGCCGTCTGTAAGCCTCGGGAGATGATGTTGACGGCTGCGTGTCGTGCTGCTCTGCCAGAGCTGTATTGACAGGATGAAAGGTAGGCCTGCCGTCTGTAAGCCTCGGGAGATGATGATGTTGACGGCTGCGTGTCGTGCTGCTCTGCCAGAGCTGTATTGACAGGTGGAAGGTAGGCCTGCCGTCTGTAAGGCTCGGGAGATGATGTTGTTGACGGCTGCGTGTCGTGCTGCTCTGCCCGAACTGTATTGACAGGATGGAAGGTAGGCCTGCCGTCTGTAAGCCTCGGGAGATGATGTTGTTGACGGCTGCGTGTCGTGCTGCTCTGCCAGAGCTGTATTGACAGGATGGAAGGTAGGCCTGCCGTCTGTAAGCCTCGGGAGATGATGATGTTGACGGCTGCGTGTCGTGCTGCTCTGTCAGAGCTGTATTGACAGGATGGAAGGTAGGCCTGTCATCTGTAAGCCTCGGGAGATGATGATGTTGACGGCTGCGTGTCGTGCTGCTCTGTCAGAGCTGTATTGACAGGATGGAAGGTAGGCCTGCCGTCTGTAAGCCTCGGGAGATGATGATGTTGACGGCTGCGTGTCGTGCTGCTCTGCCAGAGCTGTATTGACAGGATGGAAGGTAGGCCTGCCGTCTGTAAGCCTCGGGAGATGATGATGTTGACGACTGCGTGTCGTGCTGCTCTGCCAGAGCTGTATTGACAGGATGGAAGGTAGGCCTGCCGTCTGTATGCCTCGGGAGATGATGATGTTGACGGCTGCGTGTCGTGCTGCTCTGCCAGAGCTGTATTGACAGGTGGAAGGTAGGCCTGCCGTCTGTAAGCCTCGGGAGATGATGTTGTTGACGGCTGCGTGTCGTGCTGCTCTGCCCGAACTGTATTGACAGGATGGAAGGTAGGCCTGTCATCTGTAAGCCTCGGGAGATGATGTTGACGGCTGCGTGTCGTGCTGCTCTGCCAGAGCTGTATTGACAGGATGGAAGGTAGGCCTGCCGTCTGTATGCCTCGGGAGATGATGATGTTGACGGCTGCGTGTCGTGCTGCTCTGCCAGAGCTGTATTGACAGGATGGAAGGTAGGCCTGCCGTCTGTAAGCCTCGGGAGATGATGTTGTTGACGGCTGCGTGTCGTGCTGCTCTGCCAGAGCTGTATTGACAGGATGGAAGGTAGGCCTGCCGTCTGTAAGCCTCGGGAGATGATGTTGACGGCTGCGTGTCGTGCTGCTCTGCCAGAGCTGTATTGACAGGTGGAAGGTAGGCCTGCCGTCTGTAAGCCTCGGGAGATGATGTTGTTGACGGCTGCGTGTCGTGCTGCTCTGCCAGAGCTGTATTGACAGGATGGAAGGTAGGCCTGCCGTCTGTATGCCTCGGGAGATGATGATGTTGACCGCTGCGTGTCGTGCTGCTCTGCCAGAGCTGTATTGACAGGATGGAAGGTTGGCCTGCCGTCTGTAAGCCTCGGGAGATGATGATGTTGACGGCTGCGTGTCGTGCTGCTCTGCCAGAGCTGTATTGACAGGATGGAAGGTAGGCCTGCCGTCTGTAAGCCTCGGGAGATGATGTTGACGGCTGCGTGTCGTGCTGCTCTGCCAGAGCTGTATTGACAGGATGGAAGGTAGGCCTGCCGTCTGTAAGCCTCGGGAGATGATGATGTTGACGGCTGCGTGTCGTGCTGCTCTGCCAGAGCTGTATTGACAGGATGGAAGGTAGGCCTGCCGTCTGTAAGCCTCGGGAGATGATGTTGTTGACGGCTGCGTGTCGTGCTGCTCTGCCAGAGCTGTATTGACAGGATGGAAGGTAGGCCTGCCGTCTTTAAGCCTCGGGAGATGATGTTGTTGACAGCTGCGTGTCGTGCTGCTCTGCCAGAGCTGTATTGACAGGATGGAAGGTAGGCCTGCCGTCTGTAAGCCTCAGGAGATGATGTTGTTGACGGCTGCGTGTCGTGCTGCTCTGCCAGAGCTGTATTGACAGGATGGAAGGTAGGCCTGCCGTCTGTAAGCCTCGGGAGATGATGATGTTGACGGCTGCGTGTCGTGCTGCTCTGCCAGAGCTGTATTGACAGGATGGAAGGTGGGCCTGCCGTCTGTAAGCCTCGGGAGAGGATGTTGTTGACGGCTGCGTGTCGTGCTGCTCTGCCAGAGCTGTATTGACAGGATGGAAGGTAGGCCTGCCGTCTGTAAGCCTCGGGAGATGATGTTGTTGACGGCTGCGTGTCGTGCTGCTCTGCCAGAGCTGTATTGACAGGATGGAAGGTAGGCCTGCCGTCTGTAAGCCTCGGGAGATGATGTTGTTGACGGCTGCGTGTCGTGCTACTCTGCCAGAGCTGTATTGACAGGATGGAAGGTAGGCCTGCCGTCTGTAAGCCTCGGGAGATGATGTTGTTGACGGCTGCGTGTCGTGCTACTCTGCCAGAGCTGTATTGACAGGATGGAAGGTAGGCCTGCCGTCTGTAAGCCTCGGGAGATGATGATGTTGACGGCTGCGTGTCGTGCTGCTCTGCCAGAGCTGTATTGACAGGATGGAAGGTAGGCCTGCCGTCTGTAAGCCTCGGGAGATGATGTTGTTGACGGCTGCGTGTCGTGCTGCTCTGTCAGAGCTGTATTGACAGGATGGAAGCTGGGCCTGCCGTCTGTAAGCCTCGGGAGATGATGATGTTGACGGCTGCGTGTCGTGCTGCTCTGCCAGAGCTGTATTGACAGGATGGAAGGTAGGCCTGCCGTCTGTATGCCTCGGGAGATGATGTTGTTGACGGCTGCGTGTCGTGCTACTCTGCCAGAGCTGTATTCACAGGATGGAAGGTAGGCCTGCCGTCTGTAAGCCTCGGGAGATGATGTTGTTGACGGCTGCGTGTCGTGCTGCTCTGCCAGAGCTGTATTGACAGGATGGAAGGTAGGCCTGCCGTCTGTAAGCCTCGGGAGATGATGCTGTTGACGGCTGCGTGTCGTGCTGCTCTGCCAGAGCTGTATTGACAGGATGGAAGGTAGGCCTGCCGTCTGTAAGCCTCGGGAGATGATGTTGTTGACGGCTGCGTGTCGTGCTGCTCTGCCAGAGCTGTATTGACAGGATGGAAGGTAGGCCTGCCGTCTGTAAGCCTCGGGAGATGATGATGTTGACGGCTGCGTGTCGTGCTGCTCTGCCAGAGCTGTATTGACAGGATGGAAGGTAGGCTTGCCGTCTGTAAGCCTCGGGAGATGATGTTGTTGACGGCTGCGTGTCGTGCTGCTCTGCCAGAGCTGTATTGACAGGATGGAAGGTAGGCCTGCCGTCTGTATGCCTCGGGAGATGATGATGTTGACGGCTGCGTGTCGTGCTACTCTGTCAGAGCTGTATTGACAGGATGGAAGGTAGGCCTGCCGTCTGTAAGCCTCGGGAGATGATGTTGTTGACGGCTGCGTGTCGTGCTGCTCTGCCAGAGCTGTATTGACAGGATGGAAGGTAGGCCTGTCATCTGTAAGCCTCGGGAGATGATGTTGTTGACGGCTGCGTGTCGTGCTGCTCTGCCAGAGCTGTATTGACAGGATGGAAGGTAGGCCTGCCGTCTGTATGCCTCGGGAGATGATGTTGTTGACGGCTGCGTGTCGTGCTACTCTGCCAGAGCTGTATTGACAGGATGGAAGGTAGGCCTGCCGTCTGTAAGCCTCGGGAGATGATGTTGTTGACGGCTGCGTGTCGTGCTACTCTGTCAGAGCTGTATTGACAGGATGGAAGGTAGGCCTGCCGTCTGTAAGCCTCGGGAGATGATGTTGTTGACGGCTGCGTGTCGTGCTGCTCTGTCAGAGCTGTATTGACAGGATGGAAGGTAGGCCTGCCGTCTGTAAGCCTCGGGAGATGATGTTGTTGACGGCTGCGTGTCGTGCTGCTCTGCCAGAGCTGTATTGACAGGATGGAAGGTAGGCCTGCCGTCTGTAAGCCTCGGGAGATGATGTTGTTGACTGCTGCGTGTCGTGCTGCTCTGTCAGAGCTGTATTGACAGGATGGAAGGTAGGCCTGCCGTCTGTAAGCCTCGGGAGATGATGTTGTTGACGGCTGCGTGTCGTGCTGCTCTGTCAGAGCTGTATTGACAGGATGGAAGCTGGGCCTGCCGTCTGTAAGCCTCGGGAGATGATGATGTTGACGGCTGCGTGTCGTGCTGCTCTGCCAGAGCTGTATTGACAGGATGGAAGGTAGGCCTGCCGTCTGTAAGCCTCGGGAGATGATGTTGTTGACGGCTGCGTGTCGTGCTGCTCTGCCAGAGCTGTATTGACAGGATGGAAGGTAGGCCTGCCGTCTGTAAGCCTCGGGAGATGATGATGTTGACGACTGCGTGTCGTGCTGCTCTGCCAGAGCTGTATTGACAGGATGGAAGGTAGGCCTGCCGTCTGTATGCCTCGGGAGATGATGATGTTGACGGCTGCGTGTCGTGCTGCTCTGCCAGAGCTGTATTGACAGGTGGAAGGTAGGCCTGCCGTCTGTAAGCCTCGGGAGATGATGTTGTTGACGGCTGCGTGTCGTGCTGCTCTGCCCGAACTGTATTGACAGGATGGAAGGTAGGCCTGTCATCTGTAAGCCTCGGGAGATGATGTTGACGGCTGCGTGTCGTGCTGCTCTGCCAGAGCTGTATTGACAGGATGGAAGGTAGGCCTGCCGTCTGTATGCCTCGGGAGATGATGATGTTGACGGCTGCGTGTCGTGCTGCTCTGCCAGAGCTGTATTGACAGGATGGAAGGTAGGCCTGCCGTCTGTAAGCCTCGGGAGATGATGTTGTTGACGGCTGCGTGTCGTGCTGCTCTGCCAGAGCTGTATTGACAGGATGGAAGGTAGGCCTGCCGTCTGTAAGCCTCGGGAGATGATGTTGACGGCTGCGTGTCGTGCTGCTCTGCCAGAGCTGTATTGACAGGTGGAAGGTAGGCCTGCCGTCTGTAAGCCTCGGGAGATGATGTTGTTGACGGCTGCGTGTCGTGCTGCTCTGCCAGAGCTGTATTGACAGGATGGAAGGTAGGCCTGCCGTCTGTATGCCTCGGGAGATGATGATGTTGACCGCTGCGTGTCGTGCTGCTCTGCCAGAGCTGTATTGACAGGATGGAAGGTTGGCCTGCCGTCTGTAAGCCTCGGGAGATGATGATGTTGACGGCTGCGTGTCGTGCTGCTCTGCCAGAGCTGTATTGACAGGATGGAAGGTAGGCCTGCCGTCTGTAAGCCTCGGGAGATGATGTTGACGGCTGCGTGTCGTGCTGCTCTGCCAGAGCTGTATTGACAGGATGGAAGGTAGGCCTGCCGTCTGTAAGCCTCGGGAGATGATGATGTTGACGGCTGCGTGTCGTGCTGCTCTGCCAGAGCTGTATTGACAGGATGGAAGGTAGGCCTGCCGTCTGTAAGCCTCGGGAGATGATGTTGTTGACGGCTGCGTGTCGTGCTGCTCTGCCAGAGCTGTATTGACAGGATGGAAGGTAGGCCTGCCGTCTTTAAGCCTCGGGAGATGATGTTGTTGACAGCTGCGTGTCGTGCTGCTCTGCCAGAGCTGTATTGACAGGATGGAAGGTAGGCCTGCCGTCTGTAAGCCTCAGGAGATGATGTTGTTGACGGCTGCGTGTCGTGCTGCTCTGCCAGAGCTGTATTGACAGGATGGAAGGTAGGCCTGCCGTCTGTAAGCCTCGGGAGATGATGATGTTGACGGCTGCGTGTCGTGCTGCTCTGCCAGAGCTGTATTGACAGGATGGAAGGTGGGCCTGCCGTCTGTAAGCCTCGGGAGAGGATGTTGTTGACGGCTGCGTGTCGTGCTGCTCTGCCAGAGCTGTATTGACAGGATGGAAGGTAGGCCTGCCGTCTGTAAGCCTCGGGAGATGATGTTGTTGACGGCTGCGTGTCGTGCTGCTCTGCCAGAGCTGTATTGACAGGATGGAAGGTAGGCCTGCCGTCTGTAAGCCTCGGGAGATGATGTTGTTGACGGCTGCGTGTCGTGCTACTCTGCCAGAGCTGTATTGACAGGATGGAAGGTAGGCCTGCCGTCTGTAAGCCTCGGGAGATGATGTTGTTGACGGCTGCGTGTCGTGCTACTCTGCCAGAGCTGTATTGACAGGATGGAAGGTAGGCCTGCCGTCTGTAAGCCTCGGGAGATGATGATGTTGACGGCTGCGTGTCGTGCTGCTCTGCCAGAGCTGTATTGACAGGATGGAAGGTAGGCCTGCCGTCTGTAAGCCTCGGGAGATGATGTTGTTGACGGCTGCGTGTCGTGCTGCTCTGTCAGAGCTGTATTGACAGGATGGAAGCTGGGCCTGCCGTCTGTAAGCCTCGGGAGATGATGATGTTGACGGCTGCGTGTCGTGCTGCTCTGCCAGAGCTGTATTGACAGGATGGAAGGTAGGCCTGCCGTCTGTATGCCTCGGGAGATGATGTTGTTGACGGCTGCGTGTCGTGCTACTCTGCCAGAGCTGTATTCACAGGATGGAAGGTAGGCCTGCCGTCTGTAAGCCTCGGGAGATGATGTTGTTGACGGCTGCGTGTCGTGCTGCTCTGCCAGAGCTGTATTGACAGGATGGAAGGTAGGCCTGCCGTCTGTAAGCCTCGGGAGATGATGCTGTTGACGGCTGCGTGTCGTGCTGCTCTGCCAGAGCTGTATTGACAGGATGGAAGGTAGGCCTGCCGTCTGTAAGCCTCGGGAGATGATGTTGTTGACGGCTGCGTGTCGTGCTGCTCTGCCAGAGCTGTATTGACAGGATGGAAGGTAGGCCTGCCGTCTGTAAGCCTCGGGAGATGATGATGTTGACGGCTGCGTGTCGTGCTGCTCTGCCAGAGCTGTATTGACAGGATGGAAGGTAGGCTTGCCGTCTGTAAGCCTCGGGAGATGATGTTGTTGACGGCTGCGTGTCGTGCTGCTCTGCCAGAGCTGTATTGACAGGATGGAAGGTAGGCCTGCCGTCTGTATGCCTCGGGAGATGATGATGTTGACGGCTGCGTGTCGTGCTACTCTGTCAGAGCTGTATTGACAGGATGGAAGGTAGGCCTGCCGTCTGTAAGCCTCGGGAGATGATGTTGTTGACGGCTGCGTGTCGTGCTGCTCTGCCAGAGCTGTATTGACAGGATGGAAGGTAGGCCTGTCATCTGTAAGCCTCGGGAGATGATGTTGTTGACGGCTGCGTGTCGTGCTGCTCTGCCAGAGCTGTATTGACAGGATGGAAGGTAGGCCTGCCGTCTGTATGCCTCGGGAGATGATGTTGTTGACGGCTGCGTGTCGTGCTACTCTGCCAGAGCTGTATTGACAGGATGGAAGGTAGGCCTGCCGTCTGTAAGCCTCGGGAGATGATGTTGTTGACGGCTGCGTGTCGTGCTACTCTGTCAGAGCTGTATTGACAGGATGGAAGGTAGGCCTGCCGTCTGTAAGCCTCGGGAGATGATGTTGTTGACGGCTGCGTGTCGTGCTGCTCTGTCAGAGCTGTATTGACAGGATGGAAGGTAGGCCTGCCGTCTGTAAGCCTCGGGAGATGATGTTGTTGACGGCTGCGTGTCGTGCTGCTCTGCCAGAGCTGTATTGACAGGATGGAAGGTAGGCCTGCCGTCTGTAAGCCTCGGGAGATGATGTTGTTGACGGCTGCGTGTCGTGCTGCTCTGTCAGAGCTGTATTGACAGGATGGAAGGTAGGCCTGCCGTCTGTAAGCCTCGGGAGATGATGTTGTTGACGGCTGCGTGTCGTGCTGCTCTGTCAGAGCTGTATTGACAGGATGGAAGCTGGGCCTGCCGTCTGTAAGCCTCGGGAGATGATGATGTTGACGGCTGCGTGTCGTGCTGCTCTGCCAGAGCTGTATTGACAGGATGGAAGGTAGGCCTGCCGTCTGTAAGCCTCGGGAGATGATGTTGTTGACGGCTGCGTGTCGTGCTGCTCTGCCAGAGCTGTATTGACAGGATGGAAGGTAGGCCTGCCGTCTGTAAGCCTCGGGAGATGATGATGTTGACGGCTGCGTGTCGTGCTGCTCTGCCAGAGCTGTATTGACAGGATGGAAGGTAGGCCTGCCGTCTGTAAGCCTCGGGAGATGATGTTGTTGACGGCTGCGTGTCGTGCTGCTCTGCCAGAGCTGTATTGACAGGATGGAAGGTAGGCCTGCCGTCTGTAAGCCTCGGGAGATGATGTTGTTGACGGCTGCGTGTCGTGCTGCTCTGCCAGAGCTGTATTGACAGGATGGAAGGTAGGCCTGCCGTCTGTAAGCCTCGGGAGATGATGTTGTTGACGGCTGCGTGTCGTGCTGCTCTGTCAGAGCTGTATTGACAGGATGGAAGCTGGGCCTGCCGTCTGTAAGCCTCGGGAGATGATGATGTTGACGGCTGCGTGTCGTGCTGCTCTGCCAGAGCTGTATTGACAGGATGGAAGGTAGGCCTGCCGTCTGTAAGCCTCGGGAGATGATGTTGTTGACGGCTGCGTGTCGTGCTGCTCTGTCAGAGCTGTATTGACAGGATGGAAGGTAGGCCTGCCGTCTGTAAGCCTCGGGAGATGATGATGTTGACGGCTGCGTGTCGTGCTGCTCTGCCAGAGCTGTATTGACAGGATGGAAGGTAGGCCTGCCGTCTGTATGCCTCGGGAGATGATGATGTCGACGGCTACGTGTCGTGCTGCTCTGTCAGAGCTGTATTGACAGGATGGAAGGTAGGCCTGCCGTCTGTATGCCTCGGGAGATGATGATGTTGACGGCTGCGTGTCGTGCTGCTCTGCCAGAGCTGTATTGACAGGATGGAAGGTAGGCCTGCCGTCTGTAAGCCTCGGGAGATGATGATGTTGACGGCTGCGTGTCGTGCTGCTCTGCCAGAGCTGTATTGACAGGATGGAAGCTGGGCCTGCCGTCTGTAAGCCTCGGGAGATGATGATGTTGACGGCTGCGTGTCGTGCTGCTCTGCCAGAGCTGTATTGACAGGATGGAAGGTAGGCCTGCCGTCTGTAAGCCTCGGGAGATGATGTTGTTGACGGCTGCGTGTCGTGCTGCTCTGCCAGAGCTGTATTGACAGGATGGAAGGTAGGCCTGCTGTCTGTAAGCCTCGGGAGATGATGATGTTGACGGCTGCGTGTCGTGCTGCTCTGTCAGAGCTGTATTGACAGGATGGAAGTTGGGCCTGCCGTCTGTAAGCCTCGGGAGATGATGATGTTGACGGCTGCGTGTCGTGCTGCTCTGCCAGAGCTGTATTGACAGGATGGAAGCTGGGCCTGCCGTCTGTAAGCCTCGGGAGATGATGTTGTTGACGGCTGCGTGTCGTGCTGCTCTGTCAGAGCTGTATTGACAGGATGGAAGGTAGGCCTGCCGTCTGTAAGCCTCGGGAGATGATGATGTTGACGGCTGCGTGTCGTGCTGCTCTGTCAGAGCTGTATTGACAGGATGGAAGGTAGGCCTGCCGTCTGTAAGCCTCGGGAGATGATGTTGTTGACGGCTGCGTATCGTGCTGCTCTGCCAGAGCTGTATTGACAGGATGGAAGGTAGGCCTGCCGTCTGTAAGCCTCGGGAGATGATGTTGTTGACGGCTGCGTGTCGTGCTGCTCTGTCAGAGCTGTATTGACAGGATGGAAGGTAGGCCTGCCGTCTGTAAGCCTCGGGAGATGATGATGTTGACGGCTGCGTGTCGTGCTGCTCTGCCAGAGCTGTATTGACAGGATGGAAGGTAGGCCTGCCGTCTGTAAGCCTCGGGAGATGATGTTGTTGACGGCTGCGTGTCGTGCTGCTCTGCCAGAGCTGTATTGACAGGATGGAAGGTAGGCCTGCCGTCTGTAAGCCTCGGGAGATGATGTTGTTGACGGCTGCGTGTCGTGCTGCTCTGCCAGAGCTGTATTGACAGGATGGAAGGTAGGCCTGCCGTCTGTAAGCCTCGGGAGATGATGTTGTTGACGGCTGCGTGTCGTGCTGCTCTGCCAGAGCTGTATTGACAGGATGGAAGGTAGGCCTGCCGTCTGTAAGCCTCGGGAGATGATGATGTTGACGGCTGCGTGTCGTGCTGCTCTGCCAGAGCTGTATTGACAGGATGGAAGGTAGGCCTGCCGTCTGTAAGCCTCGGGAGATGATGTTGTTGACGGCTGCGTGTCGTGCTGCTCTGTCAGAGCTGTATTGACAGGATGGAAGGTAGGCCTGCCGTCTGTAAGCCTCGGGAGATGATGATGTTGACGGCTGCGTGTCGTGCTGCTCTGCCAGAGCTGTATTGACAGGATGGAAGGTAGGCCTGCCGTCTGTAAGCCTCGGGAGATGATGTTGTTGACGGCTGCGTGTCGTGCTGCTCTGTCAGAGCTGTATTGACAGGATGGAAGCTGGGCCTGCCGTCTGTAAGCCTCGGGAGATGATGATGTTGACGGCTGCGTGTCGTGCTGCTCTGCCAGAGCTGTATTGACAGGATGGAAGGTAGGCCTGCCGTCTGTAAGCCTCGGGAGATGATGTTGTTGACGGCTGCGTGTCGTGCTGCTCTGCCAGAGCTGTATTGAAAGGATGGAAGGTAGGCCTGCCGTCTGTAAGCCTCAGGAGATGATGTTGTTGACGGCTGCGTGTCGTGCTGCTCTGCCAGAGCTGTATTGACAGGATGGAAGGTGGGCCTGCCGTCTGTAAGCCTCGGGAGAGGATGTTGTTGACGGCTGCGTGTCGTGCTGCTCTGTCAGAGCTGTATTGACAGGATGGAAGGTAGGCCTGCCGTCTGTAAGCCTCGGAAGATGATGATGTTGACGGCTGCGTGTCGTGCTGCTCTGCCAGAGCTGTATTAACAGGATGGAAGGTAGGCCTGCCGTCTGTAAGCCTCGGGAGATGATGATGTTGACGGCTGCGTGTCGTGCTGCTCTGCCAGAGCTGTATTGACAGGATGGAAGGTAGGCCTGCCGTCTGTAAGCCTCGGGAGATGATGATGTTGACGGCTGCGTGTCGTGCTGCTCTGCCAGAGCTGTATTGACAGGATGGAAGGTAGGCCTGCCGTCTGTAAGCCTCGGGAGATGATGTTGTTGACGGCTGCGTGTCGTGCTGCTCTGCCAGAGCTGTATTGACAGGATGGAAGGAAGGCCTGCCGTCTGTAAGCCTCGGGAGATGATGTTGTTGACGGCTGCGTGTCGTGCTGCTCTGCCAGAGCTGTATTGACAGGATGGAAGGTAGGCCTGCCGTCTGTAAGCCTCGGGAGATGATGATGTTGACGGCTGCGTGTCGTGCTGCTCTGCCAGAGCTGTATTGACAGGATGGAAGGTAGGCCTGCCGTCTGTAAGCCTCGGGAGATGATGTTGTTGACGGCTGCGTGTCGTGCTGCTCTGCCAGAGCTGTATTGAAAGGATGGAAGGTAGGCCTGCCGTCTGTAAGCCTCGGGAGATGATGTTGTTGACGGCTGCGTGTCGTGCTGCTCTGCCAGAGCTGTATTGACAGGATGGAAGGTAGGCCTGCCGTCTGTAAGCCTCGGGAGATGATGATGTTGACGGCTGCGTGTCGTGCTGCTCTGTCAGAGCTGTATTGACAGGATGGAAGGTAGGCCTGCCGTCTGTAAGCCTCGGGAGATGATGTTGTTGACGGCTGCGTGTCGTGCTGCTCTGTCAGAGCTGTATTGACAGGATGGAATTTGGGCCTGCCGTCTGTAAGCCTCGGGAGATGATGATGTTGACGGCTGCGTGTCGTGCTGCTCTGCCAGAGCTGTATTGACAGGATGGAAGCTGGGCCTGCCGTCTGTAAGCCTCGGGAGATGATGATGTTGACGGCTGCGTGTCGTACTGCTCTGTCAGAGCTGTATTGACAGGATGGAAGGTAGGCTTGCCGTCTGTAAGCCTCGGGAGAGAATGTTGTTGACGGCTGCGTGTCGTACTGCTCTGGCAGAGCTGTATTGACAGGTGGAAGGTAGGCCTGCCGTCTGTAAGCCTCGGGAGATGATGTTGTTGACGGCTGCGTGTCGTGCAGCTCTGCCAGAGCTGTATTGACAGGATGGAAGGTAGGCCTGCCGTCTGTAAGCCTCGGGAGATGATGATGTTGACGGCTGCGCGTCGTGCTGCTCTGCCAGAGCTGTATTGACAGGATGGAAGGTAGGCTTGCCGTCTGTAAGCCTCGGGAGATGATGTTGTTGACGGCTGCGTGTCGTGCTGCTCTGCCAGAGCTGTATTGACAGGATGGAAGGTAGGCCTGCCGTCTGTAAGCCTCGGGAGATGATGTTGACGGCTGCGTGTCGTGCTGCTCTGCCAGAGCTGTATTGACAGGATGAAAGGTAGGCCTGCCGTCTGTAAGCCTCGGGAGATGATGATGTTGACGGCTGCGTGTCGTGCTGCTCTGCCAGAGCTGTATTGACAGGTGGAAGGTAGGCCTGCCGTCTGTAAGGCTCGGGAGATGATGTTGTTGACGGCTGCGTGTCGTGCTGCTCTGCCCGAACTGTATTGACAGGATGGAAGGTAGGCCTGCCGTCTGTAAGCCTCGGGAGATGATGTTGTTGACGGCTGCGTGTCGTGCTGCTCTGCCAGAGCTGTATTGACAGGATGGAAGGTAGGCCTGCCGTCTGTAAGCCTCGGGAGATGATGATGTTGACGGCTGCGTGTCGTGCTGCTCTGTCAGAGCTGTATTGACAGGATGGAAGGTAGGCCTGTCATCTGTAAGCCTCGGGAGATGATGATGTTGACGGCTGCGTGTCGTGCTGCTCTGTCAGAGCTGTATTGACAGGATGGAAGGTAGGCCTGCCGTCTGTAAGCCTCGGGAGATGATGATGTTGACGGCTGCGTGTCGTGCTGCTCTGCCAGAGCTGTATTGACAGGATGGAAGGTAGGCCTGCCGTCTGTAAGCCTCGGGAGATGATGATGTTGACGACTGCGTGTCGTGCTGCTCTGCCAGAGCTGTATTGACAGGATGGAAGGTAGGCCTGCCGTCTGTATGCCTCGGGAGATGATGATGTTGACGGCTGCGTGTCGTGCTGCTCTGCCAGAGCTGTATTGACAGGTGGAAGGTAGGCCTGCCGTCTGTAAGCCTCGGGAGATGATGTTGTTGACGGCTGCGTGTCGTGCTGCTCTGCCCGAACTGTATTGACAGGATGGAAGGTAGGCCTGTCATCTGTAAGCCTCGGGAGATGATGTTGACGGCTGCGTGTCGTGCTGCTCTGCCAGAGCTGTATTGACAGGATGGAAGGTAGGCCTGCCGTCTGTATGCCTCGGGAGATGATGATGTTGACGGCTGCGTGTCGTGCTGCTCTGCCAGAGCTGTATTGACAGGATGGAAGGTAGGCCTGCCGTCTGTAAGCCTCGGGAGATGATGTTGTTGACGGCTGCGTGTCGTGCTGCTCTGCCAGAGCTGTATTGACAGGATGGAAGGTAGGCCTGCCGTCTGTAAGCCTCGGGAGATGATGTTGACGGCTGCGTGTCGTGCTGCTCTGCCAGAGCTGTATTGACAGGTGGAAGGTAGGCCTGCCGTCTGTAAGCCTCGGGAGATGATGTTGTTGACGGCTGCGTGTCGTGCTGCTCTGCCAGAGCTGTATTGACAGGATGGAAGGTAGGCCTGCCGTCTGTATGCCTCGGGAGATGATGATGTTGACCGCTGCGTGTCGTGCTGCTCTGCCAGAGCTGTATTGACAGGATGGAAGGTTGGCCTGCCGTCTGTAAGCCTCGGGAGATGATGATGTTGACGGCTGCGTGTCGTGCTGCTCTGCCAGAGCTGTATTGACAGGATGGAAGGTAGGCCTGCCGTCTGTAAGCCTCGGGAGATGATGTTGACGGCTGCGTGTCGTGCTGCTCTGCCAGAGCTGTATTGACAGGATGGAAGGTAGGCCTGCCGTCTGTAAGCCTCGGGAGATGATGATGTTGACGGCTGCGTGTCGTGCTGCTCTGCCAGAGCTGTATTGACAGGATGGAAGGTAGGCCTGCCGTCTGTAAGCCTCGGGAGATGATGTTGTTGACGGCTGCGTGTCGTGCTGCTCTGCCAGAGCTGTATTGACAGGATGGAAGGTAGGCCTGCCGTCTTTAAGCCTCGGGAGATGATGTTGTTGACAGCTGCGTGTCGTGCTGCTCTGCCAGAGCTGTATTGACAGGATGGAAGGTAGGCCTGCCGTCTGTAAGCCTCAGGAGATGATGTTGTTGACGGCTGCGTGTCGTGCTGCTCTGCCAGAGCTGTATTGACAGGATGGAAGGTAGGCCTGCCGTCTGTAAGCCTCGGGAGATGATGATGTTGACGGCTGCGTGTCGTGCTGCTCTGCCAGAGCTGTATTGACAGGATGGAAGGTGGGCCTGCCGTCTGTAAGCCTCGGGAGAGGATGTTGTTGACGGCTGCGTGTCGTGCTGCTCTGCCAGAGCTGTATTGACAGGATGGAAGGTAGGCCTGCCGTCTGTAAGCCTCGGGAGATGATGTTGTTGACGGCTGCGTGTCGTGCTGCTCTGCCAGAGCTGTATTGACAGGATGGAAGGTAGGCCTGCCGTCTGTAAGCCTCGGGAGATGATGTTGTTGACGGCTGCGTGTCGTGCTACTCTGCCAGAGCTGTATTGACAGGATGGAAGGTAGGCCTGCCGTCTGTAAGCCTCGGGAGATGATGTTGTTGACGGCTGCGTGTCGTGCTACTCTGCCAGAGCTGTATTGACAGGATGGAAGGTAGGCCTGCCGTCTGTAAGCCTCGGGAGATGATGATGTTGACGGCTGCGTGTCGTGCTGCTCTGCCAGAGCTGTATTGACAGGATGGAAGGTAGGCCTGCCGTCTGTAAGCCTCGGGAGATGATGTTGTTGACGGCTGCGTGTCGTGCTGCTCTGTCAGAGCTGTATTGACAGGATGGAAGCTGGGCCTGCCGTCTGTAAGCCTCGGGAGATGATGATGTTGACGGCTGCGTGTCGTGCTGCTCTGCCAGAGCTGTATTGACAGGATGGAAGGTAGGCCTGCCGTCTGTATGCCTCGGGAGATGATGTTGTTGACGGCTGCGTGTCGTGCTACTCTGCCAGAGCTGTATTCACAGGATGGAAGGTAGGCCTGCCGTCTGTAAGCCTCGGGAGATGATGTTGTTGACGGCTGCGTGTCGTGCTGCTCTGCCAGAGCTGTATTGACAGGATGGAAGGTAGGCCTGCCGTCTGTAAGCCTCGGGAGATGATGCTGTTGACGGCTGCGTGTCGTGCTGCTCTGCCAGAGCTGTATTGACAGGATGGAAGGTAGGCCTGCCGTCTGTAAGCCTCGGGAGATGATGTTGTTGACGGCTGCGTGTCGTGCTGCTCTGCCAGAGCTGTATTGACAGGATGGAAGGTAGGCCTGCCGTCTGTAAGCCTCGGGAGATGATGATGTTGACGGCTGCGTGTCGTGCTGCTCTGCCAGAGCTGTATTGACAGGATGGAAGGTAGGCTTGCCGTCTGTAAGCCTCGGGAGATGATGTTGTTGACGGCTGCGTGTCGTGCTGCTCTGCCAGAGCTGTATTGACAGGATGGAAGGTAGGCCTGCCGTCTGTATGCCTCGGGAGATGATGATGTTGACGGCTGCGTGTCGTGCTACTCTGTCAGAGCTGTATTGACAGGATGGAAGGTAGGCCTGCCGTCTGTAAGCCTCGGGAGATGATGTTGTTGACGGCTGCGTGTCGTGCTGCTCTGCCAGAGCTGTATTGACAGGATGGAAGGTAGGCCTGTCATCTGTAAGCCTCGGGAGATGATGTTGTTGACGGCTGCGTATCGTGCTGCTCTGCCAGAGCTGTATTGACAGGATGGAAGGTAGGCCTGCCGTCTGTATGCCTCGGGAGATGATGTTGTTGACGGCTGCGTGTCGTGCTACTCTGCCAGAGCTGTATTGACAGGATGGAAGGTAGGCCTGCCGTCTGTAAGCCTCGGGAGATGATGTTGTTGACGGCTGCGTGTCGTGCTACTCTGTCAGAGCTGTATTGACAGGATGGAAGGTAGGCCTGCCGTCTGTAAGCCTCGGGAGATGATGTTGTTGACGGCTGCGTGTCGTGCTGCTCTGTCAGAGCTGTATTGACAGGATGGAAGGTAGGCCTGCCGTCTGTAAGCCTCGGGAGATGATGTTGTTGACGGCTGCGTGTCGTGCTGCTCTGCCAGAGCTGTATTGACAGGATGGAAGGTAGGCCTGCCGTCTGTAAGCCTCGGGAGATGATGTTGTTGACGGCTGCGTGTCGTGCTGCTCTGTCAGAGCTGTATTGACAGGATGGAAGGTAGGCCTGCCGTCTGTAAGCCTCGGGAGATGATGTTGTTGACGGCTGCGTGTCGTGCTGCTCTGTCAGAGCTGTATTGACAGGATGGAAGCTGGGCCTGCCGTCTGTAAGCCTCGGGAGATGATGATGTTGACGGCTGCGTGTCGTGCTGCTCTGCCAGAGCTGTATTGACAGGATGGAAGGTAGGCCTGCCGTCTGTAAGCCTCGGGAGATGATGTTGTTGACGGCTGCGTGTCGTGCTGCTCTGCCAGAGCTGTATTGACAGGATGGAAGGTAGGCCTGCCGTCTGTAAGCCTCGGGAGATGATGATGTTGACGGCTGCGTGTCGTGCTGCTCTGCCAGAGCTGTATTGACAGGATGGAAGGTAGGCCTGCCGTCTGTAAGCCTCGGGAGATGATGTTGTTGACGGCTGCGTGTCGTGCTGCTCTGCCAGAGCTGTATTGACAGGATGGAAGGTAGGCCTGCCGTCTGTAAGCCTCGGGAGATGATGTTGTTGACGGCTGCGTGTCGTGCTGCTCTGCCAGAGCTGTATTGACAGGATGGAAGGTAGGCCTGCCGTCTGTAAGCCTCGGGAGATGATGTTGTTGACGGCTGCGTGTCGTGCTGCTCTGTCAGAGCTGTATTGACAGGATGGAAGCTGGGCCTGCCGTCTGTAAGCCTCGGGAGATGATGATGTTGACGGCTGCGTGTCGTGCTGCTCTGCCAGAGCTGTATTGACAGGATGGAAGGTAGGCCTGCCGTCTGTAAGCCTCGGGAGATGATGTTGTTGACGGCTGCGTGTCGTGCTGCTCTGTCAGAGCTGTATTGACAGGATGGAAGGTAGGCCTGCCGTCTGTAAGCCTCGGGAGATGATGATGTTGACGGCTGCGTGTCGTGCTGCTCTGCCAGAGCTGTATTGACAGGATGGAAGGTAGGCCTGCCGTCTGTATGCCTCGGGAGATGATGATGTCGACGGCTGCGTGTCGTGCTGCTCTGTCAGAGCTGTATTGACAGGATGGAAGGTAGGCCTGCCGTCTGTATGCCTCGGGAGATGATGATGTTGACGGCTGCGTGTCGTGCTGCTCTGCCAGAGCTGTATTGACAGGATGGAAGGTAGGCCTGCCGTCTGTAAGCCTCGGGAGATGATGATGTTGACGGCTGCGTGTCGTGCTGCTCTGCCAGAGCTGTATTGACAGGATGGAAGCTGGGCCTGCCGTCTGTAAGCCTCGGGAGATGATGATGTTGACGGCTGCGTGTCGTGCTGCTCTGCCAGAGCTGTATTGACAGGATGGAAGGTAGGCCTGCCGTCTGTAAGCCTCGGGAGATGATGTTGTTGACGGCTGCGTGTCGTGCTGCTCTGCCAGAGCTGTATTGACAGGATGGAAGGTAGGCCTGCTGTCTGTAAGCCTCGGGAGATGATGATGTTGACGGCTGCGTGTCGTGCTGCTCTGTCAGAGCTGTATTGACAGGATGGAAGTTGGGCCTGCCGTCTGTAAGCCTCGGGAGATGATGATGTTGACGGCTGCGTGTCGTGCTGCTCTGCCAGAGCTGTATTGACAGGATGGAAGCTGGGCCTGCCGTCTGTAAGCCTCGGGAGATGATGTTGTTGACGGCTGCGTGTCGTGCTGCTCTGTCAGAGCTGTATTGACAGGATGGAAGGTAGGCCTGCCGTCTGTAAGCCTCGGGAGATGATGATGTTGACGGCTGCGTGTCGTGCTGCTCTGTCAGAGCTGTATTGACAGGATGGAAGGTAGGCCTGCCGTCTGTAAGCCTCGGGAGATGATGTTGTTGACGGCTGCGTGTCGTGCTGCTCTGCCAGAGCTGTATTGACAGGATGGAAGGTAGGCCTGCCGTCTGTAAGCCTCGGGAGATGATGTTGTTGACGGCTGCGTGTCGTGCTGCTCTGTCAGAGCTGTATTGACAGGATGGAAGGTAGGCCTGCCGTCTGTAAGCCTCGGGAGATGATGATGTTGACGGCTGCGTGTCGTGCTGCTCTGCCAGAGCTGTATTGACAGGATGGAAGGTAGGCCTGCCGTCTGTAAGCCTCGGGAGATGATGTTGTTGACGGCTGCGTGTCGTGCTGCTCTGCCAGAGCTGTATTGACAGGATGGAAGGTAGGCCTGCCGTCTGTAAGCCTCGGGAGATGATGTTGTTGACGGCTGCGTGTCGTGCTGCTCTGCCAGAGCTGTATTGACAGGATGGAAGGTAGGCCTGCCGTCTGTAAGCCTCGGGAGATGATGTTGTTGACGGCTGCGTGTCGTGCTGCTCTGCCAGAGCTGTATTGACAGGATGGAAGGTAGGCCTGCCGTCTGTAAGCCTCGGGAGATGATGATGTTGACGGCTGCGTGTCGTGCTGCTCTGCCAGAGCTGTATTGACAGGATGGAAGGTAGGCCTGCCGTCTGTAAGCCTCGGGAGATGATGTTGTTGACGGCTGCGTGTCGTGCTGCTCTGTCAGAGCTGTATTGACAGGATGGAAGGTAGGCCTGCCGTCTGTAAGCCTCGGGAGATGATGATGTTGACGGCTGCGTGTCGTGCTGCTCTGCCAGAGCTGTATTGACAGGATGGAAGGTAGGCCTGCCGTCTGTAAGCCTCGGGAGATGATGTTGTTGACGGCTGCGTGTCGTGCTGCTCTGTCAGAGCTGTATTGACAGGATGGAAGCTGGGCCTGCCGTCTGTAAGCCTCGGGAGATGATGATGTTGACGGCTGCGTGTCGTGCTGCTCTGCCAGAGCTGTATTGACAGGATGGAAGGTAGGCCTGCCGTCTGTAAGCCTCGGGAGATGATGTTGTTGACGGCTGCGTGTCGTGCTGCTCTGCCAGAGCTGTATTGAAAGGATGGAAGGTAGGCCTGCCGTCTGTAAGCCTCAGGAGATGATGTTGTTGACGGCTGCGTGTCGTGCTGCTCTGCCAGAGCTGTATTGACAGGATGGAAGGTGGGCCTGCCGTCTGTAAGCCTCGGGAGAGGATGTTGTTGACGGCTGCGTGTCGTGCTGCTCTGCCAGAGCTGTATTGACAGGATGGAAGGTAGGCCTGCCGTCTGTAAGCCTCGGGAGAGGATGTTGTTGACGGCTGCGTGTCGTGCTGCTCTGCCAGAGCTGTATTGACAGGATGGAAGGTAGGCCTGCCGTCTGTAAGCCTCGGGAGATGATGATGTTGACGGCTGCGTGTCGTGCTGCTCTGCCAGAGCTGTATTGACAGGATGGAAGGTAGGCCTGCCGTCTGTAAGCCTCGGGAGATGATGTTGTTGACGGCTGCGTGTCGTGCTGCTCTGCCAGAGCTGTATTGACAGGATGGAAGGTAGGCCTGCCGTCTGTAAGCCTCGGGAGATGATGTTGTTGACGGCTGCGTGTCGTGCTGCTCTGCCAGAGCTGTATTGACAGGATGGAAGGTAGGCCTGCCGTCTGTAAGTCTCAGGAGATGATGTTGTTGACGGCTGCGTGTCGTGCTGCTCTGTCAGAGCTGTATTGACAGGATGGAAGGTAGGCCTGCCGTCTGTAAGCCTCGGGAGATGATGTTGTTGACGGCTGCGTGTCGTGCTGCTCTGTCAGAGCTGTATTGACAGGATGGAATTTGGGCCTGCCGTCTGTAAGCCTCGGGAGATGATGATGTTGACGGCTGCGTATCGTGCTGCTCTGCCAGAGCTGTATTGACAGGATGGAAGCTGGGTCTGCCGTCTGTAAGCCTCGGGAGATGATGATGTTGACGGCTGCGTGTCGTGCTGCTCTGTCAGAGCTGTATTGACAGGATGGAAGGTAGGCCTGCCGTCTGTAAGCCTCGGGAGATGATGATGTTGACGGCTGCGTGTCGTGCTGCTCTGCCAGAGCTGTATTGACAGGATGGAAGGTAGGCCTGCCGTCTGTAAGCCTCGGGAGATGATGTTGTTGACGGCTGCGTGTCGTGCTGCTCTGCCAGAGCTGTATTGACAGGATGGAAGGTAGGCCTGCCGTCTGTAAGCCTCGGGAGATGATGTTGTTGACGGCTGCGTGTCGTGCTGCTCTGTCAGAGCTGTATTGACAGGATGGAAGGTAGGCCTGCCGTCTGTAAGCCTCGGGAGATGATGTTGTTGACGGCTGCGTGTCGTGCTGCTCTGCCAGAGCTGTATTGACAGGATGGAAGGTAGGCCTGCCGTCTGTAAGCCTCGGGAGATGATGTTGTTGACGGCTGCGTGTCGTGCTGCTCTGCCAGAGCTGTATTGACAGGATGGAAGGTAGGCCTGCCGTCTGTAAGTCTCAGGAGATGATGTTGTTGACGGCTGCGTGTCGTGCTGCTCTGTCAGAGCTGTATTGACAGGATGGAAGGTAGGCCTGCCGTCTGTAAGCCTCGGGAGATGATGTTGTTGACGGCTGCGTGTCGTGCTGCTCTGTCAGAGCTGTATTGACAGGATGGAATTTGGGCCTGCCGTCTGTAAGCCTCGGGAGATGATGATGTTGACGGCTGCGTGTCGTGCTGCTCTGCCAGAGCTGTATTGACAGGATGGAAGCTGGGCCTGCCGTCTGTAAGCCTCGGGAGATGATGATGTTGACGGCTGCGTGTCGTGCTGCTCTGTCAGAGCTGTATTGACAGGATGGAAGGTAGGCCTGCCGTCTGTAAGCCTCGGGAGATGATGATGTTGACGGCTGCGTGTCGTGCTGCTCTGCCAGAGCTGTATTGACAGGATGGAAGGTAGGCCTGCCGTCTGTAAGCCTCGGGAGATGATGTTGTTGACGGCTGCGTGTCGTGCTGCTCTGCCAGAGCTGTATTGACAGGATGGAAGGTAGGCCTGCCGTCTGTAAGCCTCGGGAGATGATGTTGTTGACGGCTGCGTGTCGTGCTGCTCTGTCAGAGCTGTATTGACAGGATGGAAGCTGGGCCTGCCGTCTGTAAGCCTCGGGAGATGATGATGTTGACGGCTGCGTGTCGTGCTGCTCTGCCAGAGCTGTATTGACAGGATGGAAGGTAGGCCTGCCGTCTGTAAGCCTCGGGAGATGATGTTGTTGACGGCTGCGTGTCGTGCTGCTCTGCCAGAGCTGTATTGACAGGATGGAAGGTAGGCCTGCTGTCTGTATGCCTCGGGAGATGATGATGTTGACGGCTGCGTGTCGTGCTGCTCTGTCAGAGCTGTATTGACAGGATGGAAGTTGGGGCTGCCGTCTGTAAGCCTCGGTAGATGATGATGTTGACGGCTGCGTGTCGTGCTGCTCTGCCAGAGCTGTATTGACAGGATGGAAGCTGGGCCTGCCGTCTGTAAGCCTCGGGAGATGATGTTGTTGACGGCTGCGTGTCGTGCTGCTCTGTCAGAGCTGTATTGACAGGATGGAAGGTAGGCCTGCCGTCTGTAAGCCTCGGGAGATGATGATGTTGACGGCTGCGTGTCGTGCTGCTCTGTCAGAGCTGTATTGACAGGATGGAAGGTAGGCCTGCCGTCTGTAAGCCTCGGGAGATGATGTTGTTGACGGCTGCGTGTCGTGCTGCTCTGCCAGAGCTGTATTGACAGGATGGAAGGTAGGCCTGCCGTCTGTAAGCCTCGGGAGATGATGTTGTTGACGGCTGCGTGTCGTGCTGCTCTGTCAGAGCTGTATTGACAGGATGGAAGGTAGGCCTGCCGTCTGTAAGCCTCGGGAGATGATGATGTTGACGGCTGCGTGTCGTGCTGCTCTGCCAGAGCTGTATTGACAGGATGGAAGGTAGGCCTGCCGTCTGTAAGCCTCGGGAGATGATGTTGTTGACGGCTGCGTGTCGTGCTGCTCTGCCAGAGCTGTATTGACAGGATGGAAGGTAGGCCTGCCGTCTGTAAGCCTCGGGAGATGATGTTGTTGACGGCTGCGTGTCGTGCTGCTCTGCCAGAGCTGTATTGACAGGATGGAAGGTAGGCCTGCCGTCTGTAAGCCTCGGGAGATGATGTTGTTGACGGCTGCGTGTCGTGCTGCTCTGCCAGAGCTGTATTGACAGGATGGAAGGTAGGCCTGCCGTCTGTAAGCCTCGGGAGATGATGATGTTGACGGCTGCGTGTCGTGCTGCTCTGCCAGAGCTGTATTGACAGGATGGAAGGTAGGCCTGCCGTCTGTAAGCCTCGGGAGATGATGTTGTTGACGGCTGCGTGTCGTGCTGCTCTGTCAGAGCTGTATTGACAGGATGGAAGCTGGGCCTGCCGTCTGTAAGCCTCGGGAGATGATGATGTTGACGGCTGCGTGTCGTGCTGCTCTGCCAGAGCTGTATTGACAGGATGGAAGGTAGGCCTGCCGTCTGTAAGCTTCGGGAGATGATGTTCTTGACGGCTGCGTGTCGTGCTGCTCTGCCAGAGCTGTATTGACAGGATGGAAGGTAGGCCTGCCGTCTGTAAGCCTCGGGAGATGATGTTGTTGACGGCTGCGTGTCGTGCTGCTCTGCCAGAGCTGTATTGACAGGATGGAAGGTAGGCCTGCCGTCTGTAAGCCTCGGGAGATGATGTTGTTGACGGCTGCGTGTCGTGCTGCTCTGCCAGAGCTGTATTGACAGGATGGAAGGTAGGCCTGCTGTCTGTAAGCCTCGGGAGATGATGATGTTGACGGCTGCGTGTCGTGCTGCTCTGTCAGAGCTGTATTGACAGGATGGAAGGTAGGCCTGCCGTCTGTAAGCCTCGGGAGATGATGATGTTGACGGCTGCGTGTCGTGCTGCTCTGCCAGAGCTGTATTGACAGGATGGAAGCTGGGCCTGCCGTCTGTAAGCCTCGGGAGATGATGATGTTGACGGCTGCGTGTCGTGCTGCTCTGCCAGAGCTGTATTGACAGGATGGAAGGTAGGCCTGCCGTCTGTAAGCCTCGGGAGATGATGTTGTTGACGGCTGCGTGTCGTGCTGCTCTGCCAGAGCTGTATTGACAGGATGGAAGGTAGGCCTGCCGTCTGTAAGCCTCGGGAGATGATGTTGTTGACGGCTGCGTGTCGTGCTGCTCTGCCAGAGCTGTATTGACAGGATGGAAGGTAGGCCTGCCGTCTGTATGCCTCGGGAGATGATGTTGTTGACGGCTGCGTGTCGTGCTGCTCTGCCAGAGCTGTATTGACAGGATGGAAGGTAGGCCTGTCATCTGTAAGCCTCGGGAGATGATGATGTTGACGGCTGCGTGTCGTGCTGCTCTGCCAGAGCTGTATTGACAGGATGGAAGCTGGGCCTGCCGTCTGTAAGCCTCGGGAGATGATGTTGTTGACGGCTGCGTGTCGTGCTGCTCTGCCAGAGCTGTATTGACAGGATGGAAGGTAGGCCTGCCGTCTGTAAGCCTCGGGAGATGATGTTGTTGACGGCTGCGTGTCGTGCTGCTCTGCCAGAGCTGTATTGACAGGATGGAAGGTAGGCCTGCCGTCTGTAAGCCTCGGGAGATGATGATGTTGACGGCTGCGTGTCGTGCTGCTCTGTCAGAGCTGTATTGACAGGATGGAAGGTAGGCCTGCCGTCTGTAAGCCTCGGGAGAGGATGTTGTTGACGGCTGCGTGTCGTGCTGCTCTGCCAGAGCTGTATTGACAGGATGGAAGGTAGGCCTGCCGTCTGTAAGCCTCGGGAGATGATGTTGTTGACGGCTGCGTGTCGTGCTGCTCTGCCAGAGCTGTTTTGACAGGATGGAAGGTAGACCTGCCGTCTGTAAGCCTCGGGAGATGATGTTGTTGACGGCTGCGTGTCGTGCTGCTCTGCCAGAGCTGTATTGACAGGATGGAAGGTAGGCCTGCCGTCTGTAAGCCTCGGGAGATGATGATGTTGACGGCTGCGTGTCGTGCTGCTCTGTCAGAGCTGTATTGACAGGATGGAAGGTAGGCCTGCCGTCTGTAAGCCTCGGGAGATGATGTTGTTGACGGCTGCGTGTCGTGCTGCTCTGCCAGAGCTGTATTGACAGGATGGAAGGTAGGCCTGCCGTCTGTAAGCCTCGGGAGATGATGTTGTTGACGGCTGCGTGTCGTGCTGCTCTGTCAGAGCTGTATTGACAGGATGGAAGCTGGGCCTGCCGTCTGTAAGCCTCGGGAGATGATGATGTTGACGGCTGCGTGTCGTGCTGCTCTGCCAGAGCTGTATTGATAGGATGGAAGGTAGGCCTGCCGTCTGTATGCCTCGGGAGATGATGATGTTGACGGCTGCGTGTCGTGCTGCTCTGTCAGAGCTGTATTGACAGGATGGAAGGTAGGCCTGCCGTCTGTATGCCTCGGGAGATGATGATGTTGACGGCTGCGTGTCGTGCTGCTCTGCCAGAGCTGTATTGACAGGATGGAAGGTAGGCCTGCCGTCTGTAAGCCTCGGGAGATGATGATGTTGACGGCTGCGTGTCGTGCTGCTCTGCCAGAGCTGTATTGATAGGATGGAAGGTAGGCCTGCCGTCTGTATGCCTCGGGAGATGATGATGTTGACGGCTGCGTGTCGTGCTGCTCTGCCAGAGCTGTATTGACAGGATGGAAGGTAGGCCTGCCGTCTGTAAGCCTCGGGAGATGATGATGTTGACGGCTGCGTGTCGTGCTGCTCTGCCAGAGCTGTATTGATAGGATGGAAGGTAGGCCTGCCGTCTGTATGCCTCGGGAGATGATGATGTTGACGGCTGCGTGTCGTGCTGCTCTGCCAGAGCTGTATTGACAGGATGGAAGGTAGGCCTGCCGTCTGTAAGCCTCGGGAGATGATGATGTTGACGGCTGCGTGTCGTGCTGCTCTGCCAGAGCTGTATTGATAGGATGGAAGGTAGGCCTGCCGTCTGTATGCCTCGGGAGATGATGATGTTGACGGCTGCGTGTCGTGCTGCTCTGCCAGAGCTGTATTGACAGGATGGAAGGTAGGCCTGCCGTCTGTAAGCCTCGGGAGATGATGATGTTGACGGCTGCGTGTCGTGCTGCTCTGCCAGAGCTGTATTGACAGGATGGAAGGTAGGCCTGCCGTCTGTAAGCCTCGGGAGATGATGTTGTTGACGGCTGCGTGTCGTGCTGCTCTGCCAGAGCTGTATTGACAGGATGGAAGGTAGGCCTGCCGTCTGTAAGCCTCGGGAGATGATGTTGTTGACGGCTGCGTGTCGTGCTGCTCTGCCAGAGCTGTATTGATAGGATGGAAGGTAGGCCTGCCGTCTGTATGCCTCGGGAGATGATGATGTTGACGGCTGCGTGTCGTGCTGCTCTGCCAGAGCTGTATTGACAGGATGGAAGGTAGGCCTGCCGTCTGTAAGCCTCGGGAGATGATGATGTTGACGGCTGCGTGTCGTGCTGCTCTGTCAGAGCTGTATTGACAGGATGGAAGGTAGGCCTGCCGTCTGTAAGCCTCGGGAGATGATGTTGTTGACGGCTGCGTGTCGTGCTGCTCTGCCAGAGCTGTATTGACAGGATGGAAGGTAGGCCTGCCGTCTGTAAGCCTCGGGAGATGATGATGTTGACGGCTGTGTGTCGTGCTGCTCTGTCAGAGCTGTATTGACAGGATGGAAGGTAGGCCTGCCGTCTGTAAGCCTCGGGAGATGATGATGTTGACGGCTGCGTGTCGTGCTGCTCTGTCAGAGCTGTATTGACAGGATGGAAGGTAGGCCTGCCGTCTGTAAGCCTCGGGAGATGATGTTGTTGACGGCTGCGTGTCGTGCTGCTCTGTCAGAGCTGTATTGACAGGATGGAAGCTGGGCCTGCCGTCTGTAAGCCTCGGGAGATGATGATGTTGACGGCTGCGTGTCGTGCTGCTCTGTCAGAGCTGTATTGACAGGATGGAAGGTAGGCCTGCCGTCTGTAAGCCTCGGGAGATGATGTTGTTGACGGCTGCGTGTCGTGCTGCTCTGCCAGAGCTGTATTGAAAGGATGGAAGGTAGGCCTGCCGTCTGTAAGCCTCAGGAGATGATGTTGTTGACGGCTGCGTGTCGTGCTGCTCTGCCAGAGCTGTATTGACAGGATGGAAGGTGGGCCTGCCGTCTGTAAGCCTCGGGAGAGGATGTTGTTGACGGCTGCGTGTCGTGCTGCTCTGCCAGAGCTGTATTGACAGGATGGAAGGTAGGCCTGCCGTCTGTAAGCCTCGGGAGAGGATGTTGTTGACGGCTGCGTGTCGTGCTGCTCTGCCAGAGCTGTATTGACAGGATGGAAGGTAGGCCTGCCGTCTGTAAGTCTCAGGAGATGATGTTGTTGACGGCTGCGTGTCGTGCTGCTCTGTCAGAGCTGTATTGACAGGATGGAAGGTAGGCCTGCCGTCTGTAAGCCTCGGAAGATGATGTTGTTGACGGCTGCGTGTCGTGCTGCTCTGTCAGAGCTGTATTGACAGGATGGAATTTGGGCCTGCCGTCTGTAAGCCTCGGGAGATGATGATGTTGACGGCTGCGTGTCGTGCTGCTCTGCCAGAGCTGTATTGACAGGATGGAAGCTGGGCCTGCCGTCTGTAAGCCTCGGGAGATGATGATGTTGACGGCTGCGTGTCGTGCTGCTCTGTCAGAGCTGTATTGACAGGATGGAAGGTAGGCCTGCCGTCTGTAAGCCTCGGGAGATGATGTTGTTGACGGCTGCGTGTCGTGCTGCTCTGCCAGAGCTGTATTGACAGGATGGAAGGTAGGCCTGCCGTCTGTAAGCCTCGGGAGATGATGATGTTGACGGCTGCGTGTCGTGCTGCTCTGCCAGAGCTGTATTGACAGGATGGAAGCTGGGCCTGCCGTCTGTAAGCCTCGGGAGATGATGATGTTGACGGCTGCGTGTCGTGCTGCTCTGCCAGAGCTGTATTGACAGGATGGAAGGTAGGCCTGCCGTCTGTATGCCTCGGGAGATGATGTTGTTGACGGCTGCGTGTCGTGCTGCTCTGCCAGAGCTGTATTGACAGGATGGAAGGTAGGCCTGCTGTCTGTAAGCCTCGGGAGATGATGTTGTTGACGGCTGCGTGTCGTGCTGCTCTGCCAGAGCTGTATTGACAGGATGGAAGGTAGGCCTGCCGTCTGTATGCCTCGGGAGATGATGATGTTGACGGCTGCGTGTCGTGCTGCTCTGCCCGAACTGTATTGACAGGATGGAAGGTAGGCCTGCCGTCTGTATGCCTCGGGAGATGATGTTGTTGACGGCTGCGTGTCGTGCTGCTCTGCCCGAACTGTATTGACAGGATGGAAGGTAGGCCTGTCATCTGTAAGCCTCGGGAGATGATGTTGACGGCTGCGTGTCGTGCTGCTCTGCCAGAGCTGTATTGACAGGATGGAAGGTAGGCCTGCCGTCTGTATGCCTCGGGAGATGATGATGTTGACGGCTGCGTGTCGTGCTGCTCTGCCAGAGCTGTATTGACAGGATGGAAGGTAGGCCTGCCGTCTGTAAGCCTCGGGAGATGATGATGTTGACGGCTGCGTGTCGTGCTGCTCTGTCAGAGCTGTATTGACAGGATGGAAGCTGGGCCTGCCGTCTGTAAGCCTCGGGAGATGATGTTGACGGCTGCGTGTCGTGCTACTCTGCCAGAGCTGTATTGACAGGATGGAAGGTAGGCCTGCCGTCTGTATGCCTCGGGAGATGATGATGTTGACGGCTGCGTGTCGTGCTGCTCTGCCAGAGCTGTATTGACAGGATGGAAGGTAGGCCTGCCGTCTGTAAGCCTCGGGAGATGATGATGTTGACGGCTGCGTGTCGTGCTGCTCTGCCAGAGCTGTATTGACAGGATGGAAGGTAGGCCTGCCGTCTGTAAGCCTCGGGAGATGATGTTGTTGACGGCTGCGTGTCGTGCTGCTCTGTCAGAGCTGTATTGACAGGATGGAAGGTAGGCCTGCCGTCTGTAAGCCTCGGGAGATGATGATGTTGACGGCTGCGTGTCGTGCTGCTCTGTCAGAGCTGTATTGACAGGATGGAAGGTAGGCCTGCCGTCTGTAAGCCTCGGGAGATGATGTTGTTGACGGCTGCGTGTCGTGCTGCTCTGCCAGAGCTGTATTGACAGGATGGAAGGTAGGCCTGCCGTCTGTAAGCCTCGGGAGATGATGTTGTTGACGGCTGCGTGTCGTGCTGCTCTGCCAGAGCTGTATTGACAGGATGGAAGTTGGGCCTGCCGTCTGTAAGCCTCGGGAGATGATGATGTTGACGGCTGCGTGTCGTGCTGCTCTGCCAGAGCTGTATTGACAGGATGGAAGCTGGGCCTGCCGTCTGTATGCCTCGGGAGATGATGTTGTTGACGGCTGCGTGTCGTGCTGCTCTGCCAGAGCTGTATTGACAGGATGGAAGGTAGGCCTGCCGTCTGTAAGCCTCGGGAGATGATGTTGTTGACGGCTGCGTGTCGTGCTGCTCTGCCAGAGCTGTATTGACAGGATGGAAGGTAGGCCTGCCGTCTGTAAGCCTCGGGAGATGATGATGTTGACGGCTGCGTGTCGTGCTGCTCTGCCAGAGCTGTATTGACAGGATGGAAGGTAGGCCTGCCGTCTGTAAGCCTCGGGAGATGATGTTGTTGACGGCTGCGTGTCGTGCTGCTCTGTCAGAGCTGTATTGACAGGATGGAAGCTGGGCCTGCCGTCTGTAAGCCTCCGGAGATGATGATGTTGACGGCTGCGTGTCGTGCTGCTCTGCCAGAGCTGTATTGACAGGATGGAAGGTAGGCCTGCCGTCTGTAAGCCTCGGGAGATGATGTTGTTGACGGCTGCGTGTCGTGCTGCTCTGCCAGAGCTGTATTGACAGGATGGAAGGTAGGCCTGCCGTCTGTAAGCCTCGGGAGATGATGTTGTTGACGGCTGCGTGTCGTGCTGCTCTGCCAGAGCTGTATTGACAGGATGGAAGGTAGGCCTGCCGTCTGTAAGCCTCGGGAGATGATGTTGTTGACGGCTGCGTGTCGTGCTGCTCTGTCAGAGCTGTATTGACAGGATGGAAGCTGGGCCTGCCGTCTGTAAGCCTCGGGAGATGATGATGTTGACGGCTGCGTGTCGTGCTGCTCTGCCAGAGCTGTATTGACAGGATGGAAGGTAGGCCTGCCGTCTGTAAGCCTCGGGAGATGATGTTGTTGACGGCTGCGTGTCGTGCTGCTCTGCCAGAGCTGTTTTGACAGGATGGAAGGTAGGCCTGCCGTCTGTAAGCCTCGGGAGATGATGTTGTTGACGGCTGCGTGTCGTGCTGCTCTGCCAGAGCTGTATTGACAGGATGGAAGGTAGGCCTGCCGTCTGTAAGCCTCGGGAGATGATGTTGTTGACGGCTGCGTGTCGTGCTGCTCTGTCAGAGCTGTATTGACAGGATGGAAGCTGGGCCTGCCGTCTGTAAGCCTCGGGAGATGATGATGTTGACGGCTGCGTGTCGTGCTGCTCTGTCAGAGCTGTATTGACAGGATGGAAGGTAGGCCTGCCGTCTGTATGCCTCGGGAGATGATGATGTTGACGGCTGCGTGTCGTGCTGCTCTGCCAGAGCTGTATTGACAGGATGGAAGGTAGGCCTGCCGTCTGTAAGCCTCGGGAGATGATGATGTTGACGGCTGCGTGTCGGTGCTGCTCTGCCAGAGCTGTATTGACAGGATGGAAGGTAGGCCTGCCGTCTGTAAGCCTCGGGAGATGATGTTGTTGACGGCTGCGTGTCGTGCTGCTCTGCCAGAGCTGTATTGACAGGATGGAAGGTAGGCCTGCCGTCTGTAAGCCTCGGGAGATGATGATGTTGACGGCTGCGTGTCGTGCTGCTCTGCCAGAGCTGTATTGACAGGATGGAAGGTAGGCCTGCCGTCTGTAAGCCTCGGGAGATGATGTTGTTGACGGCTGCGTGTCGTGCTGCTCTGCCAGAGCTGTATTGACAGGATGGAAGGTAGGCCTGCCGTCTGTAAGCCTCGGGAGATGATGTTGTTGACGGCTGCGTGTCGTGCTGCTCTGCCAGAGCTGTATTGACAGGATGGAAGGTAGGCCTGCCGTCTGTAAGCCTCGGGAGATGATGATGTTGACGGCTGCGTGTCGTGCTGCTCTGCCAGAGCTGTATTGACAGGATGGAAGGTAGGCCTGCCGTCTGTAAGCCTCGGGAGATGATGTTGTTGACGGCTGCGTGTCGTGCTGCTCTGCCAGAGCTGTATTGACAGGATGGAAGGTAGGCCTGCCGTCTGTAAGCCTCGGGAGATGATGTTGTTGACGGCTGCGTGTCGTGCTGCTCTGCCAGAGCTGTATTGACAGGATGGAAGGTAGGCCTGCCGTCTGTAAGCCTCGGGAGATGATGTTGTTGACGGCTGCGTGTCGTGCTACTCTGCCAGAGCTGTATTGACAGGATGGAAGGTAGGCCTGCCGTCTGTAAGCCTCGGGAGATGATGTTGTTGACGGCTGCGTGTCGTGCTACTCTGCCAGAGCTGTATTGACAGGATGGAAGGTAGGCCTGCCGTCTGTAAGCCTCGGGAGATGATGTTGTTGACGGCTGCGTGTCGTGCTGCTCTGTCAGAGCTGTATTGACAGGATGGAAGGTAGGCCTGCCGTCTGTAAGCCTCGGGAGATGATGTTGTTGACGGCTGCGTGTCGTGCTGCTCTGCCAGAGCTGTATTGACAGGATGGAAGGTAGGCCTGCCGTCTGTAAGCCTCGGGAGATGATGTTGTTGACGGCTGCGTGTCGTGCTGCTCTGTCAGAGCTGTATTGACAGGATGGAAGGTAGGCCTGCCGTCTGTAAGCCTCGGGAGATGATGTTGTTGACGGCTGCGTGTCGTGCTGCTCTGCCAGAGCTGTATTGACAGGATGGAAGGTAGGCCTGCCGTCTGTAAGCCTCGGGAGATGATGTTGTTGACGGCTGCGTGTCGTGCTGCTCTGCCAGAGCTGTATTGACAGGATGGAAGGTAGGCCTGCCGTCTGTAAGCCTCGGGAGATGATGATGTTGACGGCTGCGTGTCGTGCTGCTCTGCCAGAGCTGTATTGACAGGATGGAAGGTAGGCCTGCCGTCTGTAAGCCTCGGAGATGATGTTGTTGACGGCTGCGTGTCGTGCTGCTCTGCCAGAGCTGTATTGACAGGATGGAAGGTAGGCCTGCCGTCTGTAAGCCTCGGGAGATGATGTTGTTGACGGCTGCGTGTCGTGCTGCTCTGCCAGAGCTGTATTGACAGGATGGAAGGTAGGCCTGTCGTCTGTAAGCCTCGGGAGATGATGATGTTGACGGCTGCGTGTCGTGCTGCTCTGCCAGAGCTGTATTGACAGGATGGAAGGTAGGCCTGCCGTCTGTAAGCCTCGGGAGATGATGTTGTTGACGGCTGCGTGTCGTGCTGCTCTGCCAGAGCTGTATTGACAGGATGGAAGGTAGGCCTGCCGTCTGTAAGCCTCGGGAGATGATGATGTTGACGGCTGCGTGTCGTGCTGCTCTGCCAGAGCTGTATTGA